>JAKVIS010001024.1:0-43676 GCA_033119425.1 Bufotes viridis
ATATTTGTCATATAGTTCACAACTGTCATATAGTGCACGCTGTTTTGTGGCTGTAAAACTCTTCAGCCATGTTTTGAAGCTTTCATGACACCAAGGGTGACAACATGTCTTTGAGACCTGTCCTGCATGTACCTTACATTGCGTTCTGTCTCTCATGTACAGGCTGTTATGTGAGCGCGGTGTTTTTCATGCATGTGTATGTTTTCTTCTCTGTGGTATGTGGATGACTACTATACTTTACATAATTGTCACATACCTGGAGCTTGAGTAAGAAACCCATTTCTGAGCCATGTTGTAACATCGTCCACGTTCTGCTCTACATCTACGATGATCAATCTTCTGTATCTTGAGGATAATGCTATAACACATGGGGGGAGATTTATCAAAACTGGTATTAAGGAAAACTGGCTTAGTTGTCCATAGAAACCAATCAAATTCCACCTTTCATTTTCCAAAGTAGCTCTGAAAAATGAAAGGTGGGATCTGATTTGGTTGTTATGGGCCACTAAGACAGTTTTCCTTTCTGCTAGTTGTGTGGGACACCAGGATAAACTTTTAAAGTTATCGATTATGTTAAATAAGATATGTCCTAAATGTCTATCTCTGTGACCCCCCTCTATTGGGAGAACACGGATCCTGCGATCCCCTAGCTCCCTTTCCTTTTCAGCAAAGTGGTGGCGGAGGAGAAGCAGCAGATTAGTAGGCTAAGTGCTCAAGTCTATGGAAATTATGGGAACAGCCAAGTCACTGGTTGGCTTTTACACTATTTCCAATAGTCTATTGCTTGGCTTGCCGTCTCTTTGTTCTCCTCCTCTCTAGGCCAACACTGCCTACTTTGGATTGCTTAGTGGTGGGCCATAATGCTCATTCTCCCTACAGGTTAGGGGTTCAGAAAAGTCTGTAACGAGAATAGCTACTCAAGCGTGCCCACAATACTGTAGACTTTGACCAGCTACTAACCAGTTTACTTGACATTAGAGCAGAAAGCTAGGCACCAACAGCAAATTTTTAGTCTCGTTGACTATTTGGCTCCCGGGCCTTGTCTTCTCTTAGGCCGACACAGCCCTTTGGCATCTGCTGAACATCTATCATTTGTCTGCAGCGATTCTGTCCTATTTTCCAGAATCTTCTAGATCAGACTGTGATGCATATATCATGAAGACCACAGCGCTAAACAGCCAACACTGAAGACTGGATGAACGTTGCGGTTGGATCAGCCCACACTTCCAAATAAATAGGATATGTGGCTGCTGAAACCAGAGCAGTTTTTGCCATATGAATTGAATTTGTGGCTGGAACCGTTTAGTTTACTCTTATGAGACCTCAGTGAGTCAACATCATTGGTTTATGGCCTCATCGCCTTCTGCTGAAGCATTGCCTGCTTTGAAGATGTCATGACATTGAGCTTTCAACATTGAGGCTCCCAGTTGCGCATAAATCATCAATTCTGTTTTAAATTTCTTTATAATTTTGTGGTTAAGCAAATTAGAAGGATCCTGAGAGGAGTAGTTAACTAGACCCACTAGGAAGATCAAGCAAGAACTGTATATGGGTCTGGTTACATCTTAGTGGAGTTTAGGCTGTGTTCACATAGGGGAGCTGGTTTGGCATAGGGTTTAATAAGATTGGATAACTGATTAAAAGAAAATAAATTTGATCCACAATCTATTGCAGTGAGAGAACTCTAGATGTACATGAGCAACACTAAAATAAGCAGAGTGGATTTTGATGACTAACCCTGAGCATACACTAGAGAATTTGGACACCAAAAAGGACGATATACTGTAGATTATTTTCCTCCGTCCACCCTTTTCTAAATACAGATGAGCATGACCGATACTGACCAAAACCAGAGATCTGTCCAAAAGTTAATCTGCCTTGAAAGACCATGATCGACCAATTGTTTAGACAAAAGCCTTCTGAATTCCATAAAGCCATTCCAAATCTGCGGGTTTATTTAATGGAGAAGTGGGATAGGAACATTTAGCAGACCCTTCTGGTGCTTCTTATCTCCTGGGTAAACCAAACGATCGAGCAGGAAAAATCCAGTCTGTCTTTTTTTTTTTTTTCTTTCAACAGCCCATGGTTGTGGTCTCCAACCTGTGGCTCTTCAATTGTAAAACTATAACTCCAATCCTACAGCTTTCAGTGCATGTTTGGAGCTGTAGTTTCACAAAAGGTTGGAGACCAGTGATCTAATGTCTGCAAAGCCCCATAGATATGATTGTTTGCAGAGCACAGGATCCATTACAGAACTGACTGGGGCCTCCTTAGGAATGAGGGTCTGGTTGTACGTAGAGTTATAGCATTATGGCTGTGACAGATTTCAAAGAGCACATGTTGGCAGGATCATAAAATGATACCTACCTTTATTCTTTATGCAAATGAGGGATTAAGTGAACTGAGAGGCGTGGCCAAAACTGGGAAATGAGGTGCACTCAGTAGATAAGCCCCCACCACTTGGTGCACTGAATCCACCGTTTGTTTAGAGAATAAATGCTTTTTTTCTCAGGAACTCGGCAAACAATTTTCACACGATGGTTATTATTTTATCCAACAGGATGATCCCTACCAGCCAGTAGGCACCTGACGGGTGCTCTTTAAGGGTGGAAAGCAAATCTCCTAATAACTGTCTCTGCCTTTACGCTTGTATGAATAAACCTTGAGTGGACAATCAGCATTTAAAGGGATTGTCTACTTTTATATGTCCTACAGAGGCATATGTATGAGTTGTCCCATCTGTTGCTGATTTGAGGCTGTAGTTTGAAGGAGGATTACTGGATCTGTCTTCTATTTCTCATCCAATTCCTTTACCACAAGCTCTCTCCTCCCAGCTCCTCAGTTTCCTTTTTCTGCCAGGAGAGCAGGCTCGGCTTTTATTACTACTTGTAGATCCCAGGGGTTAGACATAATTTAGAGTTATGGTACATATGAGACCCCCCTGTTAAATGTAGCAGGCGCCTGTATGGGGCACCACATGGACATGTTGGCAGGTTTTTGCTACCAGAAAACAGAAGACTAAATGTGATTTTTGTCCCTGAAAGCTGCATGTGCTCCAGAATCCCCGGCCACAGCTTCTCTGAAGTAGACGGCACACCGGTTATTGATAAAGCCGATGGCCAGCCTGCAATAAATGGATGTATGACACCCAGACCCTCCATTTATATGAAGACTCAATTCTGTGAAGGCTAGTGGCGGTATTCATGTTTAGCTTAAAAACCAGATATGGTTGATCCTTTAGCATGAAAAGTTAATGAGGGAGATTTATCAAAACTGGGTTAGTTGCCCAAAGCAACCAATCAGATTTCACCCTTTATTTTTCTGGGCCCCTTTGCAAAATGAAAGGTGAAATCTGATTGGTCGCTGTGGGCCACTAAGCCAGTTTTTCTTTCACCAGTTTGATAAATCGCCCTCTATGTGTTTAGTGTATGTACAGCCTGTTCCTGAAATGTGTTTTTTAATAAACACTTGTGTTCCCCATGAAATAACCATGTTGAAGTACTATTTCTGCATTGTGCTCTCCCCCTGTTATTCCCCCTGTAACTGGGAGCCACGATTCCTCTTGTCAATAGATGTTACTACACAGTAACATCTGTCTGATCAGTCCTGACTGTCAGAGTATGTTAGAGATACAACCCATTAACTAGGGCATTGATGGGCAACGTGCGGCTCTCCAGCTGTTGCTAACCTACAACTCCCACCATGCCCTGCAGTAGGCTGATAGCTATAGACAGGCTTTGCATGCTGGGAGTTGTAGTTCTGCAACAGCTGGAGAGCTGCACGTTGCCCATCACTGAACTAGGGGAATGGGTAACATCTACTTGTCGATATAGTCCTATTTTTCACATTCTATGTTTCGTCTTAAGCCCCCGTCCTTCTGAGGAGTCGCTCGCACCTCTTTACTTTCTGTAATAAAAGGGGTCCCAAGCTGAGGAAACGCCATATGGTGACCTGTTATGGACATGAGCTGTGCAGTTAGGGCAGTCTGATCCAGAGATAACATTTTCAGATCCTTGAGTTATGGTAACTGGTCTTAGAGCATGTAAAATGTATGTTTGTGGTAATAATCATGGTAACTCTCTTTACATTTACAGCCTCTGCCTTCTACAACCACGTCAGCCTCATGTACGGTTCTATATCTGAATTCTGCACGGTATCATGTTGCCCATCAATGAAGGCCTGGTCAACGTGAGTACTCCATGTCCATGAATTTAATATATATATATTTTTTCACATGAATGAAAATGGACTCTCCCTATCTCTATAGAAAATTTACCACTTATTGCATGTATAGGACATACGGCCAGATAGAACTGAACAGTTATAAAGATGCATCTTACTCATAAAATCCTATTTCCCATACTTTACCTCTATGTGTCTATTCTGTCCTGGAAGCAATGCATGGCGGCACACGCAGCGCCTGTAGGGCTATCAAAAGAACTTTTAGGAATTGGGTGTACCATTGCACAGGGTCCATGAACGTGGCAATGCTGACCCTATGCCTGTTGCGCAGTCCTTTCTTTTTTTTTCATTTTAATGAAAAGCATTAAATTAAACATTAAGGGTTCATGCACACAAACATATTTTGTTTCCATGTCCGTGAAATGACGTGTGCATTCTGTTTCCGTATTCCATATGTCTGTTCCGCAAATGGTTAGAACATGTTCTATTATTGTCCGTACTGCGGACAAGGATAGGACTGTTCTATTAGGGGCCAGTTGTTCCATTCTGCCAAAAATACGGAATGCACACGGACGTCATCTGTATTTTTTGCGGATCCGTGTTTTGCGGAGAGCAAAATACATACGGTTGCATGAACCCTAAGAACATACTCGGTGCAAGAGTTTAGGAATTCAGCCTGAGAAATGGTTGGCTTGCTTGTAGCTACATTCATACTGTCATATGCAATGGTCTAACACATGGACGGGTTTTCCTGCTGATTGTGGCACTACAGGTCGCATGATCAGTCAATTATTAACTTCTAGACAAGGCCATGTGAAAACCTCATCTGTTGCTCCATGATGAAAGCGGTACAGGATTACAGGAATATTAATGAGGGTCTGTGCAACGCGATGAAACAAATTGATTTATCTCCTTTTTCACTGGATATTGATTTTGTATCGCGATTGTGACAACTTCTGTCCTGGCCGTTTAAATCCCTGGATGCTGTGGTCCATAGAGTCCTTGGCATCTAGACAAAGGAAGGAGGCCCTGTCTTTCCCTACTGGCCCCCTCTGATCGCAATTGCAGGTGTCAATGCTTTGCCATGGCAGCCGAGGGCCTAATAAAGGCCTCCAGTCCTGCCATGACTATATGCCTATTGGGCTTCTGCCACAGACACAGCCTACTAAGCAGCCTGTCACTGTTACAGTGATGGGCTTTAAGTTATTGGTATAAAAAGTGCTTTATAAAAGCGATGTCCCCTAGTGGGACTTAAAAAAACTTTATTTAAAAAAACAAAAACTAAACTATTCTTTCCAGTGGTTTTATTTGGTATCTCACAACCTGTATAATAAACTATGTTAACTACCATACGTTAAATAAAAACAAATGTTATTCTTGAAGTCCTATGTACTGCAAAATGTTACAAGCGGAAACTACCCATCCCACAATACAGAAGCTCATATACGAGTACATCAGGGAAGAATTAATATTATGGTTCTTGGAATTGCTGTAATCATGCTGACCTATAGTATAAAAGTAACATTCTAGTTATGCCACACGGTGGTCATAAATTTAAAAAGGTTTTCCAAGACTAAAATCTGCGCTGTCTGCTGAGATCTTCTCCCTGCTCACCAAGTACATCGCCATACATTGTATAGTAGCTCTATTTGGTACCGCAGCTCAGCACCATTCACTTCTATGGGGCTGAGCTGGGTCTAGGCCAGGCATCCTCAAACTGCGGCCCTCCAGCTGTTGTAAAACTACAACTCCCACAATGCCCTGCTGTAGGCTTATACCTGTAGGCTGTTCGGGCAAGCTGGGAGTTGTAGTTTTGCAACAGCTGGAGGGGCGCAGTTTGAGGATGCCTGGTTTAGGCGATGAGACCAATGAACGTAAAATCATAGGGCCTAGGAAAAGGAAAGAGAAGGACGCGGCACTCCTGCGAGCCTCGGTGCCTTCTCACAGCTGATCGTCGGGGGGCCCGGGTGTCAGACCCACCATCGATCAGATACTAAGGATTGGTCATCAGTATTTACGTCTCGAACAACCCCTTTAAAGTGCAAAAAATAATAGCAGAACAACTTATATTTCCATTACTGCCCCATAAAATGTAATCAATGCTATATGTACCTAAAATAGTGTCACTAAAAACACAAGTCATCGCACAGAAAACAATATCTCCTATAGTTACATCAACATTAAAATAAAACAGTTAAAACCAGAAAAAAACAATAGTTGTGTTTTTTTTGCAAAATTGTGCCGGTATGGCTATTTCCAGAAGTCCCATAGTAGTGAATGGCGCGATGGCCGTGCTTGTGCAGTGCACTCTTCATTTACCACTATGGGACTTCTGAAAACAGCTGAGCACTCTTGCTTGGCTATTTTCGGAACTCCCATAACGATGAATACACCTCGCATGCAGTGTACTCCTTCACTTTGGGGGCCCCATCCTGGAGATAGGTGCAGGTCCCACCTCTAGGACCCACACCTATCACACATTAAGGGCATAGTCCTGTGATATACCATCAATTTCTGAGATGGGCCAACCAGAATATGGCTGAATAAAGCTTCCCATGCTCACTGATGATAAAGACTCCTCAAAGGGTATACTTTGTCCTGCTCTCCCCAGCCCCTACCTACGGCTGTCAGCAGTTTAGCATAGTCAAAACTGCTGACAGACTCCCTTTCTGATTTATATATAGTGAAGGGTCAGGGGAATAGGGCTTGACACGTGAATGAATACAGATTCTATAAAAGGTTCTCAAGGTCACCCAATTATAGGGTTGCCATGTCTCTGTTTAGGTGGCCTAAATTGTGGTATAGTCCTGTTGCCCCCTTGTAGTTCCAATCTGGGTGGGCAAGGGGGTGAAGTATGTGTACAGGTCTTTTAGTGACAGTTTAGCCATGGTTTGACCCATTGGGTCTTGGTTGTGAGTGATTTCTGTAGAACTTTTTGTGCCAAAAATGTATGCCATACAGCTATCGTTCTTATATAAATCCCATAAAGGGAGGGACATAATCCTGTTGAATTTCTCTAGTAATGTGCTCTTTGTTTCATACGAATTCCTCCCCTCCCCCCTAAAAGAGCAATATTCTGCAGAAAGCGCAGAGCATTCTGATACTAAACATGTACAAGCATAGGCCTGCACAGCTACTTCCGCACATAAGGAATCCGGCTGCACCTTTTAAAGGATAAAAATTCCTTCTTGCTTGGCACAAAGCCTGGTTTAAAGGGGGAGTGAAAACATCATAAAATCTGTGCTAAATTTAACTGGATTCTCTCTGGACAGTTCCACTGTTTATTGGACCAATATAAACATTATAGAGAAATAGCAAGTCATGAAAACGTCGACACGGTCACATTTACAGTGAATTTATGTCTCGTCTGAACCCAATAAGTCACTTGTACAAATAATGAGGCTTGATGAAGTACGAGGGAGCACTGGAATGTCCTTGTACTAGAGCCCTCACATCCACAGAACTTCTTCAAGTTAGCTGCTAGTTTGCAGGATGTGAGAGTTTATCTGCCACCATTAGTTTGCTCAACACAACCCACACACAAAAACGCAGCAAACATACAAACTCCCTGCAGATGTTGCAGTTGGTTGGCGTCAAACCTAGGCCTTCATTGCTGACCACTCTTCTGTGAGCTTCCCAGTCCCTTTGGTAGCATCATCTGCTGTCCATTGTGCACTTTTGGTTTTGGCAGTGTAGTCTTAGGCCTCGCGCACGCATGGCCATATTGCAGCCTGCAAACAGCAGGTCCGCAATATGTGGACACCGGCCGTGTGCTCCCCGCATCACTGATGTGGTCCCATTCACGGAAGCACTACGGAGTGCTTCCGTGGTGTATTTGTCCGTGCCTCCGCAAAAAAAATAGAACATGTTCTATTCTTTTGTGGTGCGGCTGGATCACGGACCGGTTCAAGTTGCATGGGTCGTGATCCGTCCCGGACGCCTGCACGGACGTTGCCCGTGCAGTGGAGACCCCGAATTGCAGTCCCCAATGCACGGAACGACTGCACAACGGCCGTGTGCATGAGGCCCAAGTCATAGGCTATTTGTTGCCACCTAGTCATAACTGTAGGAAAAGGATACAAGTACATTATAATAACCAGCTCTTAAACTGAATGTCCTCCCTTGAACGCCATTTTGTTTGATTGAAATCCATTATATTTTAATGGATTTCAAAGTCTGGAGAAACAATAAAATATTAGGTTTTCCAGCACCATTAAACCTCACTTATGTATTTCAGATCAATTTCAATCATTACCCATGAATTGATCTGAAGTGTGTAAGGAGTGCTTTTATGGATACACATTCTTTCCTTTTTTTAATGTGAAGTTCCAGTAAAGATTCCAAGTGTCATGATGCTGTAGAAAACCATATTTCTTCTCATCTCCATTTGATATCAGGATCTGGTCTGTTGCTACCTCCTCTGTGCATCGGATCTATGACCATTCCTCTGAAACGCTCTGCGGCAGCATTTTCTATGTGGCTGTGAGCAGTTGTAGATTTGGTTGCTGGATACAAAGCTTCAGATCCCATAAATGCTAACATTCTTTCTTCCTGTGGCTGCCCATAGAGGGAGCTCTGGTGCCTAATCTACAGTATACCACTGTTATGTAATAATCTCAGTAATAGGTGTATGCAGTAAGCTCCTAAGCTCCCCCTAGTGGTGACTGTCAAATTATTTGTTCAATGCTGTCTATGCAGGGGATTTAGAACTATATATCCGGAAAACGGCACATAGACCTCTGTCATGAGAAATGATTGAACACAGACTGTTTAACCTAATAACAACATGATTAGAGAACCCCATCTTAAATATGAGCGCTACACCATATGTATGAGCGCTAAAATGCTTGTATTTCTAAGGTCCTGGTTCTACAGAGAGGTTGCAGATCCTGCTAAGCTGCATTCTTATAAATGGTAGTAAAATGGCTCCCTACCCCTTGCGTTATTGACAGACAAGATACTTTGTCATCCTCACCATTTTCACCCACCTATAACAGGGTTGTGCCAAACACACACAGAGGCAGAAAGCATAAGGTCCGCTTGCCCTTAAGAGCTTGAGGCAGATCAGTTGTACGTTAAAACCAGTTTCCAGTGGGTTTCATGACCCCGGTTTCTTCTTCTTCCTACTAATCAAACATTGGGCTTGGCGTCATGTTGATGTTTGTAACAGGAAGTCTTGTAAAGAGGACAGGCCCACTAATGGAATCCAGTTTACTGTCAAGAAACATAATTGTGATGTGAAATGAAAGGTAAAGGTGGAATGACAAGGGCATTTATGAGAGGAGAAACGTCAAACTTTCTGGTCTTCAAGAGACCTATATGTACACATTAAGTCGCTGTGCAGGTTTAGGCCAGGGAGTGGGTGCTCTATCAAGTTTTACTGACTCTATAGGTGTTGGTGTTTGTCTCGTTTTTATAAGTTCTTTGTTAGGATATAGTACCTGTGGTTATGCTCGCGTCTAACATGGAGGACAGAACACTTGTGGGTGGCCAAGATTAGGAACAAGGGTGTAATGTATTTTTTTTTCTTACCACCTCAATACTAGCTATAGCCTATGGACCATATTGGTAGTGTTTTTGAAAAAAAAATATCAAAAGCAGACCCTTTTTTCTAGTCCAGGACAAACTTTTTAAACTATGCTCCCCTACAAACACACAAATATTATTATAAGACCCCCACTTTAGTTTTCTCTTGTCTATTTTTATATCGCCCCCCTCTCCCAAAGCTATTAATCTATTAAGAAATGAGTGGTGATTAGGGATGAGCAAACTTCTGTTTTCAAGTTCGGCATACAAGGTTCGGGTTATCTGAGAATTCCGTTATGGTTTCCGCTACCACGGACCATAAGTTATGGTCTGTAGTAGCGGAATCCAAAACGGAATTCTTAGATAACCTGAACTTGTACGCCAAACTTGAAAACAAAAGTTTGTTCATCCCTAGTGGTGATGTAAACCCAGGAAGGAAGGAGCCGTTTTCATTTTTGACTTTGGACCTCCTCTTCTCTATATACTGTGGTAAGGTGCAGGGTGCCGTCGTGGATGGCAGGTATGTGTCACCGAGGTTCATAGCCTCAGTGAGGTAAGAGCCGTTTTTGTTGATGTCAGCAGCAGCTAGTGCTACTGACATAGTTGTTAAATAGCATGGCTGCAAAGCCGATCCGGGCCGGCTCTTACCGGGAGCAGCTAAAGTGTAGGGTGGGTGGCTGCTCCCCACCACCCAGTCCTGGTTTTGGGCTGGGTTTAAAAACACAGCCAGCACCAGCAGGTGGCGTGATTGTCCTGGAGCTGCTGTTGGCTGTGGAATCATTTGAATTTGGGAGTTCTCTGGGCTGGAAGCAAGAGCCCAGCAAGGAGGAGTGCAGACGGCCTGGAAGCCTGACGTCGACTGTCTTGCGGCTGGACTGACAGCCAGGTGTGAATCCGCACCTAAACCTCCCAGGTGACTGGAACCTGTATTTGACTTTTTGTTTTGCCTCACGTTTTTCTGCTGGGTGTGAATTAACCCCAAGTGACTGTATGCTGTTTATGTTGTGCAAGTGTGAATTAAACACTGTTTGCTGCACTTACTGGACTCCTTTTGCCTCTGTACTGCACCCGCACCGCTATCTACCAGAGCGACTCCCCACAATACACATAGACCTAACTCAAGTTGTAGAGTAATATATGCTTGCCATATGATTTATTAAGTGTATTATCTTTAATGACTGACAGTCTGTAGAATAAAGGTGGATGAGCAACTATTAAAATTACAATGGCAGGATTGGCCCTCCAATTGTCCTTATATTAGACCAGTTTAGGCTGCCAGTTGCAGTAATTTTAGACGAATATCTATGACACTTGTTTCCCCGAGGTGCTTGGATTTGGGAAATCCAATGTTACACTCGCCTGTGTAGAAGGCATGCAAACACTGCCTTGTTGATATAAAGTTGCCATGTAACGTGTATACACAGAAGCAGCTGACATGGGCCTGAGGGACGTATAATTAGCTCCCAATGCACCTGCTTCCCTCTCCTCCAGGAATTGAACTGGTTTAAGGCACGCACCATCTTCTCATTTGAGCTTTTATCTGTGTCAGATACTAAAACTCCAGTCAAATGCATACAATTAATACCACAATTAAGTTTACATTGCAACATGGGTGGTCTACTGAATGGCCTTGAAAGACGGAAGACAATTAACATGACCTGACAGGGAAAACAATGGATAGCTGCTAGTCAGCACATCTCCTAATGACATTACCATTAAAAGACCCATGAAGTACATATGGGGGAGGGGGGACCTTCCTCTTGGCCTAGGCCTTGTGTGGTTTTACATATTACTCTAACAATCCTTCCTGCAAAAAATTATAGAACACGGTCTAATCTAATATATAACCATGTAGCGAATATAGGATCTTAGTGTTTTTTTTTTGTTTTTTTTTACAGCTTCACTATCTCTTTATACATATATTGTTTATTGCTATTATATTGGTTTTGATGACGACTTGCATGGCTGCAATTTTACAGAAAATAAGAATAGATCTGAGCAAAAATGCTCCTAATCTTTCCTTTCAACTATCTTTCCTTGGAAGGCATTTCTTTCAAACTGGGACGCGAGGCGCATTCTACAGTGAGCCTTAGCTCTGACTGCTAGATCACTTAAGTAAGGGTAATTTTGAATTTAGGAAGCTGTTTAACAAAATGGGATCAGGAAACTGCCACTAGTGTGCTCCTATAAATATCTAATTACCAGTTTGGATGTAAGATTATCTCTTCTAAAATTGTAAGGCACTGGTGCCTGTGGCTGGCCACAACTGCGGAGATCAAAAATGCTCATTCAAAGCTGCACAGACAATCTGTCGCATAACATAAAACAGACAAACATGATGCTTGTGACTTCCATGATAGCAATTGGAAAGAAGATCCCTGTGTTCTCCTTACTAATCATGGCCATGCACATCAAATAAACATCAGCTAGATCTTGTTGGAATTGGATGAGGGTGTACTGAGGAGATAAGCCTCTGAGATAACCTGTAGTGTAAAGGTCCTTTTACACAGGCTCAGGAGCCGGGCAATTATCAGGACCAGGCGTTCATATGAACATCATAGAAAGGGATCTCCTTGAGGCTTGGTCGAAGTGGCCAGGGTTAACTATATTTTGTGTCCTACTGAGGAACAAACAGAGGGGGAGGCTCCTACTGCAGCCAGTTGTCTCACAGTCAGACACAGAATTGTGAAGAGGAGGTGGCATTGCTGCTTTCCTAGGGCTACTTTCACACTTGCGTTAGGTGCAGATCCATCTGGTATTTGCACAGACGGATCCGCACCTATAATGCAAACGTTTGTATCCGTTCAGAACGGATCCGTTTGCATTAGCTTTAAAAAAAAATTGTCAAAGTCAAAACGGATCCGTTTTGAATTACATTGAAAGTCAATGGGGAACGGATCCATTTTAAAATGCACCATATTGTGTCATTGAAAACGGATCCGTCCCCATTGACTTACATTGTAAGTCAAAACGGATCAGTTCGGCTCCGCATCGTCAGACGGACACCAAAACGCTGCATGCTGCGTTTTGGAATCCGCCTCCAGAACGGAATGGAGACTGAACGGAGCCGAACTGATGCATTCTGAGTGGATCCTTATCCATTCAGAATGCATTGGGGCTGAACTGATCCGTTTTGGACCGTTTGTGAGATCCCTGAAACGGATCTCACAAACGGAATCCAAAACGCCAGTGTGAAAGTACCCTTAGTCATACAGGAATTTGTCTTTAGAGGAAACGTCACGGTTGTGGAGAAAACACATGAAGGTCTAGCTTCTCTATTTATGGTTTATAATTTGGCTTGGACATCTGTATACTTCCAAAACAGTCAACATTTACACCCACGACACAAATGAAGAGTCTGGTTATGTACATAATAAAGCGTTATAGACCACTGGGGGGAAATAAAATTTAAAGGGGTTGTCTAGTTTCAAAGAAATACTTTTTTAAAACCCTGCTAGGGCATTCAGAGGTAAGAGATGGGAGTCAATCATTCAAGATTTCATCAATAAGGCAGATAAAAAGTGGAGCTATAGCCTCTTATTGAAGGACCCAGGATGTCTGTACATTACATGAACAGCCCATTTACATCAAGGGCCGCAATGTAATGCTACACTTTCCCCACTAGTGGCGCTGTAGGGGAATGAAACACTTGGTGCTGGCTTCTGCAGATCACAGCTGATTGTACAGGATCCATGCAGCAGGGTATTCTGAGAGCGCATTCCTCCTACGACACCTAATCCTTTTGACTCCTCCATACACATGCTACCACATGCTTTCAATGGATGGAAGGGAGTCATTCGCTGCGACACCTGTGGCTGCAGCTTATCCTCCCTGGCTGAGAACCAAAGTATCGGGCATGTTGAAGTACAATGAGCCCGACGACTCTTCCTCATGACATCTGCTGTTGTAGGAGAGTCTAAAGGCCCTATACACATTAGATGTGTGACCAGCATTATTGTATATGGACATTTGTATTTGAGAAAGCTGGGTGACAGCCAGTGTGGCTACCATTGTAGCTTGTCAACTAGCTTTTACAGACTCTCAAATGGCAATTCGACTTACCCTCACTGCGCCTGTATATTTAGTAGCACTGCCTAACTAGCCAGTTTTGCTTTTCAGGATCATAGAACAGTTGAGTGGCAGTTCCTATGGGATCTATAAATGAAGATCAAGTTAGTTGTAAAGGGGTATTTCCCAATTAAGGAGAACCATCTCTCTAGTGCCACCTTGTGGAAGTTGCTCCCTAATGAGTCAAAATCCAACTTTTTAACTAAGCCTTGGGATATGACAAAGGAATATAGCCAAGCCAAATATCTGGATATGGATGGATATTTGGCCTGGCAATATTCCCTTGTTATATCCCAAATCTTAGTTAAACAGTTGGATTTTGACTCCTAGGGAGCCACTTCCACAAGGTGGCGCTAGTGAGATCGTTGTCCTTAATTGGTAAATACCTCTTTGCATTGTGTTTTCCCATGAAGCATTGTCAATAAGTCTACCTACCATGGAGTACCTCCAGTAAGTCTCCATACAGGGCTGGTCTCTTTAAGGACAGCCAGTACCCCGCCCAAGATCAAGTTAGTTACCACGTAGCTTTCCCAGAAACCTATATTGGTTAAGAAACACTTAGATATGCATGTCATATCGGTGGAGTTTTGGTTGCTAGGACATCCTCTGATTTCTGGACTGCACCCCGGATTTCAGTGCAGGCGTTACTGTACGTGGTCAGTTCTGTTCCATAGAAATGAAAGGGCGTTAAGGAAACCATATGAGTGTTCTAAGAAAGTGTGCACCTCCATTGTTGCAGGGATGACAGGCGGCTCCTAAGCAGCCGGTAAAACCAAACTTGACTTTGTCGCCTTTTACATACATCCCGTATGTCACATGGCAAATGCAGCATTGCCTGGATGATTGCCTTTCTCCGGAACATTTTTCCTGTTATCGTTATAAACTTTATTTACGTTTTTCTCATGTTATCGCTCACATCACTGGATTTAATGGGGCTGACCTTTCTAGCTTTCTGTCCGAATCTCTAGCCTGGAAAGTGGTATTAAATCGCAGTTATTGATACTAAGATCTCAGTGATTGGCTGAATTGTAACCTGTATTTCTCCATGGATCTTATTTTGAGCCAGTCGCACCTCCATGTCCTAAAATGATGATCTAGTAGGAGAGAAAAAGTTTGGAAAGGGAATAATTTCCAATTTTTTTTTTTCAATGACTTGTTACCTAAACCTGTGAAGTATAGGATTGGCAAACACCGTTCAACATATAATTATATTGTCCTTGAAAATTCCTTTAATCCAATATCAGTGGAACCTTGTAGGCACTGGATTATGAAATATTTGGATTACTGGATGTTTGTAGAGATGTACATGAAAATCACATGTGTGTTTGCCCCTAGTGTGGTAACGGTACCTACCTATCATGACCCAACCCTGCCTTCCCATCAGTGATTGACACCTTTCTCCCTATGCACAGTCATACGAGATATCTGTCACTCATCGGAGAGAGGCTGAGTTATCTCCAGAACTTGTGATGCCAGCTAGTAAAGTCCTCAGATACTACATCATATACAAAGACCACACTGGAATCAACATGCCTGTCGCTTAGGCCTCATGCATGCGACCATATCCGTTTTGGGGTCAGCAAATCATGAATCCCAGCCACGCGCATGCTGACAATTGTTTTACTTTTTTTTTTTTTTTTTTTTACTTCTGTCCTATCCATGTCTGCAAGACGGACAAGAATAGGCCATCAATATTAGATTGCTGGGTGGTCTGACACCCCATACCCTCCACGATCAACTATTATTTTGTAGATCCTGTGCCAGAACTACACAGCCTCTGTCCACGGTGTATTGGATGTAGCTGGTAACCACAGTGCTGCTCCCATTCACTACAATGGGTCATGGCAATTATATTAGGACAGCACTACTTACTGAAAACCTTTCATATAGTCCATTTAGTGGCGGTGCCTGCAGTGTCAGGTCCTGGCCTCTAGGTCCTCATCAAAACAGGAGGAATGAAAGAAGGACTGCGGCACTCCGATTCAAAATCTTCTATAGTTTGTCACCGAAAAAAGCAACGTCTCGACCTTACTAGTCTTTATCAAGCTCGCCAGTGAGCTTGATAAAGACAAGTAAGGTCAAAACGTTGCTTCTTTTCGGTGACCATAAACTATAGAAGATTTTGAATCGTTGGAGTGCCGCAGTCCTTCTTCCATTCATGCTATCATGGCTGTTACCAGCTCCGTACACTACAAAGTGGACAGACCTGTGTATTTGTGGTGCTGAAGCTACAGGGTAGTTGATCATGGGGGTGCGGGGAGTCGAATCCCCACCGATCTTGTGCATCAATATCAAAATCTTGGATAATCCTCTGCTTTGCTAGAAGGATCAACATTGCATGTTAAATTTGATGCAAAGCCCATATCTTGTTCAAGAGCTTCATGTTTCGCATGTTTGTGTCTCCAGGCAGATTCAGTGGACGGATGAGAAAGGGCGGAAGAGAAAATGCTCAGGCCCGCAATACGCAGACTATGCCGCCAGCATCGTTCAGAAAATCCTGACGGATGAAGACTTGGTTCCTACCAAACAAAGTGAGTAATACATCTCTCCCTATAGGGTTTCTCTCCTCTGTTTGGAGCACAGGACGATTCTGTGTAATGTCATGTCAGATACAGAGCACATCATTGAAGCTGTGTTTATAGGAATAACATTACATAACTGCAGCCTCCGGCACATTTTCCATTGACTATAATGAATTATCCCATGATGGCATTCATAGGCAGCGATCCTGATTTATATTATGCCTATAATGTAATATCAGACAAGCAGATCACACATAAGGGGTTGGCTGTTTTTGACTATCCCTTTTTGACAGAAGGGTTCCCGAAAAATTAGCTGTAATCTATGGGAAACATGCAGCGCCCCCACAGGTGAAATGAAGCATTAGATTGCTATATAAAGGACTATCTGTTACATACACAAATGTGATGAGAAGATGACCGCAGATGGCCCCCTTTGAGTTTAGCCACAGTGCCAAACCTGATCTCATCGATATCGGCCACCTGCCCGGCCCCTGGCACTTGGTCTTTATAACCAGATTGCTCTTTGTTAGAGATCAGAGTAGCAAATCTATAGCAGTGAATTGACAATGCTTTGTTCCAAGTGGTGGGGCTCCCTTTAAGAAAAGAAAGTAGTAGTAATCCTCTTACACATGTTGGGCTTTCAGATACCTTGCTCCTGATCACTAGAGGACAACCCCTCAGCAGAGAGTGGTTACAAAAAACGTCACTGGAGGACCTAGCACGTCCATGGATTACACAGGCAGCCTGTTGATTTCAGTGAGCACTGTGTAATGCTTTATTTTGCCTGTGGTGGCGCTGCAGGAAAATGGGACACTTCTTGCCCAGTATATCCACAGATTACACCTGATTACTGATGGTCCAAGCAGTGTGACACCCTGTGATCAGTGTATTGTCTGTCGATCCCTAGAACAGACAGACATTTTCCAAAGTGGAGATCCCCTTTACATCATGAATTGAACTTGATTCACTTGGAATATAAGTAATTTTTATTTTTATTTTTTGCGTGGCTGCAATGTGGGCTGTGTCTGAATAAGACTTTAGATAGATGTCAGTCCAATTAACTTTTGAAGTCCTATCTCCCCTGATCCACCCCATAAACTTGCACAAGCATGCATATTCATTTTAAGGAGATGGAAGTAAGCCACAGGCTACCCTATCAGAGTTTATCTTCCAACATATCCCTCATTCCCCCTGACCGCAGAATGGGTTGTCTGCCCCCATAACCATCATTGGTGGATCCCGCTAAAATCAGCGAGTTTAGCCGTATGGGGCACCATTTGTTCACAGTGCATTTTGTGAAACTGTATAGACAAAATTCATTTAGTGGAATTCTGTCGCAAAATGACATTTTGTGTGACAAAATAAAATTCTGTGTGACAAATGGCGCCCCAGAGTTCACAATAGGAACAAACGACAGCCTACATGCTTCCTTGTGTTACAAAATGTAACTTTGTGTGCAGAAGATTTTGACAAAATACCATTCTGTTAATTTTGTGCCACAAAGTGAATTCCGTCTAACAAAATCCCATTCTGTGCAAAAAAATAACAGAAATTAAGTCTGTCGCAAAATAGGTCTGTGTGACAAAATAATTTTTGTGTCGCATTATGAATTGTGTGTCACAAAATTAATGTTCTGTGCGACAAAAAGATTTCTGTAAAGACCAAATAAATTCCGTGATTACTACACAGAACACATTTTGTATCGCAAAATACATGGCAAACAAACGGCACCCCATATAGCAGACACCTCTCTAATTTGTATAGTCCTATTAATTTGGTGATCACTCCATCTAAAAAGGTTCACTCTTAATGGATACTTCTCTTTTTGTCTGCTTGAATTTTTTTTTTAATCTTACCCCATTGTTCTTTATTATTAAAATATCATTTTATAATTTCTTTTCTTCAGGTAAAGAGTTTCCAAAGTCCTTCAGACCAGCCATCCAGAAAACCTTCCGGCTCCTTTTTCACCTCCTGGGCCACATCTACACCTGTCACTTCAGAACGGTGGTGAACCTTGAACTGCATCCCCATCTTAACACCCTGTACCTGC
Source organism: Bufotes viridis (assembly GCA_033119425.1). NCBI lineage: Eukaryota > Metazoa > Chordata > Amphibia > Anura > Bufonidae > Bufotes > Bufotes viridis. Next base: position 18,349 of record JAKVIS010001024.1, read on the forward strand.
ACCTTCTCCTCTTCTGTGCAGAATTTCACCTCCTTGATTCCAAAGAAATGGCCTTAAGTGAAGACTTAACCACAGCCTTGATTCATTCCAGCCCACCTCCTCGAACCTCAGGAGGCCACTCCCGTAACACTTGAACCAACCCCATAGATAGGTCCCTATCTTTTCTACGTATACTGCCACCAGGACTTGTTACCTTATGAATATTTCAAAATCTCTAATATTTTTGTGTAATCTAATATTTGGCGTGGCACCTTGAGCACAACTTCTGATCGCCAGACTAAAAGTTACAAAGTACAACAATAGACGTGTCGCAGAGCATTTTCGGACATGCGTATGAAGGCGGCTTGCTGCATAGCACAGAACTGGTTCGAGCTGACTGTACACCGAGGGACCCACCAAGTGCATTAAGCAGAAACCAAATGAGTGCTTGTCTTAGCAGATCTTGTGAATCGATGCACAAAGGACGGACAGGGTTCGCAAAGACATTTTATATGTTACCAGGCAGAAGAAGGTTTCTATGGGCGATGGTGTTTCGTGCTACCAACACTGGATGACGTATATAGACTTTTTCATGTCAATTTTACTAAGGTCAGAATCTCCAGAATGGGCACTTTTTTCTTTTAATCAAGGGTTTTTTTTGTGTATTTTTTTTTTTATAAATAACAAGCATATTTTAATTTAATTATTCATGGATAATGGATAGTACTGATAGTTACATGTATATTTTACTTCAGGGGATATGTTACTTTTTCTTAAGAAAAAAAAAAAACGCACTTAACTTTTGTAATTTATTCATTTAAGTAAAAACAAAAAATGCATTTACTTTATATAAAAAATCAAAACCTATGTGTTTGAGCTGTTTCACTTGTCATTGAACCATGCCAGGGTATCTCACCTTGTACATCAGTCCATCAGACTCTTGGAAAAGACTGTCTTCTGCTGGACCTTTAGGCCTGTTATTGTATTAGAACCTTGACCCGAGGGAGGATTCTCTAGTACCCTAGTGGACTGTTCTGATCTTTCTGGTGTCCACTTTTATTGTGGATGGACCTTTGCACCAGTACCTGGGTACACTACCATATTTCAGCCAGATTGTGGAGCAAAGTAGGGTTCCGCTTTTCTGAATGAGAACTTGCTGGTGATCAGCTGATGGCAGTGTGCCTGGCACCAGTTATCACAAAAGACATTCTGTTACCTTCCAGGGGAAGTGTATTATTACTTGGCTGCTATTCACGTGAATGGGTTAACATATAACACATGGTCAGGCTGAGTTTTCCAGAGTGAAGACTACCCTGGGTAATTGAGGGCAGTCCCAAGTGGGATACTGTATGCTCTAATTCCAAAGGCTTGCTTTAAAGCGATACTCCAGAGAAATGTATTATTCTTATGCAAAACAGAACACCATATATACCAGGGGTACTCAAGTACTTTTTGTAAAGGTCCACATACCTGAGTGCTGTAGGATGAAGGTCCAAACTGCAAAACCAAAAATATATATAACACCATTGGCGTGTAGAGCTGCATTTTTATTTTATTTTTTACAATAATCCACATCTCCAAGCCCATCTAATCTCCTTTCTGCCGACTAAACATTAAAGGGAACCTGTCACCTCAATAAACTGTCCCAAGCTGCCGGCAGCACCATAGAGTATCCAGGATCGTGTTTCTAATCATCCTTTTCTATCTGATGTCCGATCTGGTAAAAGCACTCAAAATGATCTTTTATTCCCGGCCGGCGCACACCTCGAGTCAGGCTTGAAGTCATGGAGGCAGCGGCCTCCTTGCTTCAAGCCGCAGTAACCACGCCCCCTTTCCTGTGACTGACAGCATTTATGCACGACAGCCGGCTGTCAGTCACAGCGAAGGGGCAGGAAAGGGGGCGTGGTTACTGCGGCTTGAAGCAAGGAGGCCGCTGCCTCCATGACTTCAAGCCTGACTCGAGGTGTGCGCCGGCCGGGAATAAAAGATCATTTTGAGCGCTTTTACCAGATCGGACAACAGATAGAAAAGGATGATTAGAAACACGATCCTGGATACTCTATGGTGCTGCCGGCAGCTTGGGACAGTTTATTGAGGTGACAGGTTCCCTTTAAGAATGTCCTTTCCGTGCCCCTAAACAATAAGGATACCCCTCAGACAGTATGATATCCATCTAGTGCTCCGCAGAGTATGATACCCCTATGTGCACCCTCACAGCAGGGTCATCTCTTGGCGCCCCCACACATAATGATGCTCCTTAGTGCCCCTGACACATTGTGATGCCTCCTTACTTCCTCCCCACAGAGTATGAATACCCTAAGTGTCCCCTCACAGTAGGATGATCCCTTAGCTGCCCCTCACACAGAATGAGCCCCACTTAAAAGCCCCTAGACCAAAGTGATGTTCTTTACATGCCCCCTCACACAGTATGATGTAATCTTAAATGCTCCCCTCACAAAGTGATGTCCCTTAAGTGTCCCCCACACAGTATGATGTACCCTTAAATAGACTTCACACAGTATGATGTACCCTTAAATAGACTTCACACAGTATGATGCCACTTTTAAGTAGCCCCACAAACTCATAGATTATGCCCCCAACATTGATGCCCGCCTAATAATTATGCACCCTTTGGTGGTTCTCCTCAAAGAGCTATGCCCAGCTCCCCACCCAGTTATGCCCCCTTTAGCGGACCCCCACAGAGTTATACATCTTTAGACGTCTTCCCACAAAACTATGCCCCCACAGTGTTGCCCTCTTCAGTGCCTCCACACATAGTGATGCCCCTTTACGTGCCCCCCCCCCCACCCCAACACAGTGATGTCCCTTCATAACTTATGACCTCTTAGATGGCCCCCAAACAAAGTTATGCCCCTTTTAGTGCCCTATCACAGTTATGTACCTTATGTGGCCCCCACCCAGTTATGCCTGGTTAGATGTCCCCCCCACGCACACAGTTAAGTGCCCCCCCCACCACCGAGTTATGTCCCCTTTAGTGGCCCCCTCACAATTTTGCCACTTAGATGTCCTACTTCAAATGATTATGCCACCTTATATGCCCCCCACACCCACAGTTATGCCCCCTATCATATGTTCCCCCTGACCAACAGAGCCTCTCCGCTCTCTGCTCTGCTGTTTATGGCAGAGCGCAGCAGGCGTGATGATGTCAGTACATTACGCCTGCGTGCACTGGACTGCGAGCAGCACGTGAATGGTGAAGCAGGAAGCTGACTGCCCTCTGCTTTAACATTCTTTTTCAACTGGATCTGTGTCCTCAGGACACAGGATAGAGTTGAAAGTGGGACATGCAGGCAGTGGCATTCCTAGGTTATTTGGAACCCAGGACGGGTCCTTCCTCCCCTCCATACTTTAAAAAAATCGTACCCTCTCACAGTAGTATTAACCTCTATGTACAACCTTCACAGTAGTTTTGTGTGCCCCCTAACAGTAGTCATGCCCCCATTGTGCCCCCTTAAAGTACTTATCTCTTCATTGTGCCCCCCTCACAGTAGTTATGCCCTTTGTGCCCCTTTCACAGTAGTAATGCTCTATCTGTAATGCCCATTGTGCCCCCTCCAGAGTAGAAATGCCCATTGTGGCCCCTTCATATTAGCAATGCCCATTGTGCCCCCTCCAGAGTAGAAATGTCCATTCGGTCCGGATTCAGACCGAGGTCCACCAATTCAGACCGAGTACCACTGATATATACTATAGTATGGTGAGTTTACTCACCTATCCCAATCTCTCCCTAATGCAGTTTTTGTTCAGATGCTCCTTTGGTCAGGTAATCCGCGTACTGACCTGCTGATACACACAGTGTCTAGATGCATCTTGCACATCTAGAACCCGCACCTACTCCAGAATAGGTTCTTTCTCCCATTTATGTAACTCCAATAGAAGTGAAACTTGTGTGGCCACCTCTCCATGCACTCTCCACCTAAATGCTGCCTTCAGAGTCTGGGCCAACAATGGGGCATAGTCCCAGAGGTGAGAACATGAAGATGACTTGAATTTTACTGTAGATGCTTTATTTTATGTACTGGGCATGTAGTTCTTTTTATGGTTCCTAAACACATGTAGTTGCCAGCCCTTGCTTGGTTTATTTACGTGTTGTCCCTCAAGAGGGAGAGTAGTTTGAAAACCTGACCTCCCTACTTTTCTGAACTTGCGTTTATAATGGGAATAGAAACTATAAACTGCACTGCATTGTCGTTACAACATATCATGTTCATGGGTTACTGTAAAGGTTATCAATAACACCTTTCATAGAAATGTATAGGTCACAAGATATGTAAGAGCAAAAAAAACTGAAACCAATTATGATCAGCGATCCAAAGGTTGAACCTGTCTTACTGGAGCATGTGATTCCAGTGCTGAAGCCGTTACTTACTTATATTACATACATAGCTCCAACATATTCCAAATGCTGTACAGAGATTCTCTCTACTTACATCAGTCCATGATCCCAAAGAGGCTGACAATCTAGTTTCCCAATCTCCGACACAGACGCTAGGATCTATTTCATAGCGAGCTGTTCAACCTTTCATTATATGCAGAGATAAGCGAATTTCATATTTTGAAATTCGTTCACCCTTCTTTTACTGCTAAAAGGTGAATTGCATTATGGATTCCGTTACCACGGACCATAACGCAATTCTATAACGGAATGTCTTTAGAGGCATTCCGTTTTTCATTCCGTCATAATAGAAGTCTATGGGGTGCAAAACGGATCCGTTCCGTTTCTTTTATGCAGGGGAGTCCTCCTCCTTAAATATATACAAGATAAGGGGTGTACCTCCACCAATCAATATACTGTGTAGAATTACTATTATCTCAATACCAATCACAAGTATTTGCATAATGTGGATTAAAATATCCTCCATACAAAAGAGAGCTTCTTACATGACGCTTGTTTAAAATGGACCAGTGAACTGCAAGATGGCTGTAACAGCGTGCCTCTCCAGCATCTCAGCTGTGCCTCTGCGTCCCAGTATCGCACATGTCCTGCACCTCCGTGTCGCGTTACGTAACGTGCTCTTTATCAAACTTTATATATGGACAAACTTTCACAGCATTTCCCGTACTACTCCTCGTGTGAGCATGCGCCAGCTCACACCTCTTACTCAGGGCGGCACTTCAAACAGATCCCCGCATCCTTGTAGGAATCCGTCCGTGTGCTCCGGCTCCAGGCTGTCACATCACGGACATTCGTGTCATTTTGCTATTTATCCCTTCTACACATTGTTCCTCTTTTCCATTATTTCATCAGCACTTCAATATCAGCCGGCTCGCAGTTCAGTCTGGGGATAGGTCATCAGAAGTAAAATCCTGGAAAACCCCTATAAAGATATTTATCAACTTTATTAGGCAACCATCAAGCAGTTTGTGACAGAAGTCTGTTCCCCCCATTAAAGACCGCTAAATGACAGATGTAGATCGAGGTCACATTGTATAAGGGTCCATTCACACTTCCGTAAGTGTTTTGCGGATCCACAAAACACGGACACCGGCAATGTGTGTTCCGCAATTTGCGGACCGACATCGCCGGCACTATAATAGAAAATGCCTTTTCTTGTCCGCAATTGCAGACAAGAATAGGACATGTTCTATTTTTTTGTGAACGGAATTTGAGGATCCGGAAGTGCGGATGCGAACAGCACATAGTGTCCGTTCCGGCCCTATTGAAAATGAATGGGTCCGCAAAATTGCGGAACGGATGCGGACCCAACTTGCGGACGTGTGGATGGACCCTAAATTGGACTTTTTAAACGGAACAGCTTTATAGAAAGGAAGAGCTGCCTGGGTATCAGGTCTCCACTGCCTAGGCTAAAGGCGGCCACACACATTCAATAGCTGTCGTCTGAATAATCGTTTGCTCCACGGCCATTTCTGCCCCATACACCTGCACGTTTTGGTTGTGTATTCAATGGGGAAAGCGGAGAAAGCTGCTACCAGACACCTCTGATGGAGGCCAATCTCCCGGGAGAAGACAGGTGAAAAATATTCACTTTGCCTAATCCTTTTCTCCCCCGACGTCATCTGTTCGGGAGAGTTCTAAGCTCCCTACACACATTAGGCTGTCCTCTGCATGGTCGGCCGACAATACACTTATGTGTATGGGGGCCTTTACACTATGATGCAGTCCATGCCATCAAAGAGCTATGATTACAGATGCCCAATAGTAAGTAACATTGCCTTAGCTATAAAAATGCTCCCTATCTTCTAAGGGTCAAACAAGCTAAAGTTTGCCATAAACACTACATGCATTTTGACAGAACCTGCAGAGATCTAATGTGTATGGGGGACAGCAGATGCGTGGAAAAAGAAGGGCTTGGCGAGTTGGAATTCACCATGCCCGATCTGTTTGATCTCAATGGAGATAAGCTGCAGCCAGCCCCCAAGAGATCACATGCATGCTTGGCCAAACTGAGCATGCATGTATATGGGGTTCAGGGGTCTAGCTGTCAGTCAAACTAGGGCTTGGCTCGCGTTTATCTAAAGTGTATGGCCAGGCTAACACGCATTCATCTAGTTACAGCAGAGTTGAGGTACAACCATGTCCCAACAATCCAGATCTTCTATAGTGTATAATAACAAAATAGTCTTGGAACGTACGTGCCAAAGAAATCAAAGCCACAAACTTTGGTAACCTTGGATAGAACAATATTTGCCAGCTGGACTGACGTGGATTCTTTATAGGTCTGTTGACTTATTTACTCTGCTGAACTTTGTTCTAGAAAGCAGTTCTCACTATGAACAAATGTCTTCATGTTACAGTCTGAGGAATACAAACAATACAGTGTGAACAAGCAGCAATTGTTATGTTCTTGGGATTTATTCATTTCTGCACTTGATGCCTATTGGAAGTCTTGTTGGCATATTGGCAATCTGTCCAGGTGAGTTGACCTGAGAGAGCCATAAGCAGTGGAATGTCCCAGTGATGTCTACTGCTGGTGAGCCATCCTGCTTCTCTCTGATCTTCTTGGTACCACTGGCCCAACACATTCCACATGCTGAAACCCTTTAAAGGAATAACTTCGAATTTTGATCCTTTAAAACAGTGTTCCTCAGCTCCAGTCCTTAGAGCCTACCTGCCGGTCATGATTTGAGATTGACACGAATGATATGACCTTCTCAATGCTAAGGAAATCCTGAAAACATGACGCCAGGTGGGCCCCGAGGACTGGAGTTGAAGAAAACTGCTTTAGAAGGCCATGGCAGGTTTCCATCTATTCTGGGGTTTTCTTCTCTTCGTATGACCACCATGATATGACAGGGTTCACCAACCTTTGGCACTCTAGGTTCTGAAAAACTACAACTCCCAGCATGTATACTTAATTGTTCTCCTATAGAAGTGTAAGGAGGATCCCGGTAGTTTCAGAACAACTGGAGTGCCAGTGGTTGCTGATGCCTGCTATATGATGTAGTGTTCAATGGGCTACGACTGGGACAAGGTAATCAAATATGAGGTCGGTGGAGCTGTGCAACAAGTACTGGCACCAGAGACCATCTCTTGTGAGTCCCTACTGGATAACCTGGCCTGGTTTATTATAGCTCATTATATAGTTGCCATAACTATAGGGGTTGCAGTCTCATCAGGGACCTTGTACCTGATTGGGTCCATAATCCCTTGAGCAGGGACAGAGTTTGCATAGAGCCCATCGTTTATCTCCATGGGGAGAGATGGTGCACGTTTTGTCTCGTTTCAAAAACAGACCCATTTACATCCGTGGGGTTCCTGTCAGTCAGACCACTACTGATCAATATCATATGACCCATAATATTGATTAATGGGCCATAAAACAGTGGGAAAAGCCCAATAAGTGAGCCGTACTGGTGTGTGAACTATTATTCTAAAGAATCTAGAAAATCAATCCTGCTGGAGCCAGGAGGTCTGTCTAATCGGCTTCACATCATCGTTTGTCTGTACAATCCTCCCAGTGGTTGTGCCTAGAAAAGCACTTCTTACAGGCGCCACTTATGGTTCTTGCTGTTCTTACTGGAATAAGACGGTCATCATATCTTACTATGGTGGTGTCAGCTGCCAGGCCCAGTGTGCTGCAGCTATATAAATAGTACTTTCGTTTATCATGCTATTACAATGGATAAGACAGGCAATCAATTGACTATTGTATTCTAAGAATCTAGATGACATGTCCAATACTCTAGGGTTAGCCAGCCTGTAGCATGCAAAGGCTCAGCTAGTCAGGAGTGGCCCTGCGGCAGTGCTTCAATAATTATTAACTAAAAGGAACACGGCAGCCAAGACGTAGTCAACATGTTCTGCCTAGAGCAGGGCATGACACAGGGGTACTCCATTTGGGGATGCAACGTCCCTTTACACCTTGTATTAAAGGGGTTATTCTGGTGGTGCAGGGTAATTACAGCTTCAACAAGAGATGTAACCCATTCAAACAGCTGGTTGACGGGGGTGCTGAACATTGGACCCCCACCGATTTGATACTGATGGCCTATGCTGAGCATAGGCCGCTAGTACTCTGAAACCAAAAGACCGCTTTAACCCCTTGGTGCTCCTTAACATAGATGAACATAACAGGTGAATGAGAAGTGTATGGAGCAAACTCAGGAGCGGCTTTGGTACACAGGTGACTGGGATCAGATATAACTCCCATCCCGGCTATTTAACTCCTCCGATACCACAGTTAAGAGTGAGCACACTACGAGAAAGTCATGTTCAAGCTGTGAAAGCTGTGAACCCCCCCTCCATACATGGAACATGTATGGAAAATACAACTTGCCTCTGAACAAAAAACCCTCATATGCCTAAGGGAAAATACAAGAATTATGACTCTTGGAAGGTGAGGAGGCAAAATCAAAAATGTTGTTGCCAAAATTGGCTTGGTCCTGAAGGGGTTAAGCATAACATAGTTTATCAGTTTCGCCCGCAGGTGTTCCTGGGGCTCGGGGAACATAGTTATACCTCTGTGTTTTCTTCTAGGAAATATTTGGACAGGGCCGGTGTATTGTGTTAAAGGCTATGTGCGCTCTCATAACCATTTTTACTGTTCCAAAGCATCTAAAATAAAAGGTTAAGCAACTCTCTTCAGATAGGCCTCCTCAAAAAGCTACACCTTTAGGCCTCATGCACACGACTCGTATGTATTTTGCGATTTGGATGATGTCCGTGTGCATTCCGTATTTTACCGAACAGCTAGACCCCAATAGAACAGCACTATCCTTGTCCGTACTGCAGACAATAATAGGATATGTTCTATTATTTTGCGGAACAGACATACAGAAATGGAATGCACAAGGAGTAACTTCCTTTTTTGCGGACCCATTGAAATGAATGGTTTTGCTTAGGGTCTGCAAAAAAACGGAACGGACACGGAAAGAAAATGCTTTTGTGTGTATGAGCCCTTATGGCTACAGCTCCTATGCAAGATGATATGTCTCCATGGTAACAGGCTACATACAAACTGTGTTGTCAGATTCTGCAGTCATATTGAGATCCATGTATACCCAACCTTTACCAGAGTACGCAGATCAGAGTACAAGAGGTTTGTTTGTAGTCACTTACCATTGTAACATATGGGTCTGCTTCAGGGATGTCAACCTGGAAGAGCCCTTATCATTTCAGACTCCTAAATGTATTCAAACTACCTATAATAATATCACTCCAGACCAGGCGCCTAAATTAAATTCCCACCTCATTCCAGACCCACTAAACGTATTTATAAGCCTTATGTTAGACCCCAGCCCAGACCAAAGACATTGGGGAGATTTATCAGAACTGGTGTAAAGAAAGCTGGAAAATGAACTTCAGCGCATCCAGCGCCAGTTCTAAACGTAACACAGCTTCCTAGCTTTCTTACATTTAGACCTTTTTGCTATGCCTGAAACAGGCGTATAAAATGGCAAATGAGACGGCCCTGCTGGCCCGTCCCCTTCTCCGCCCACTTATTTAGACCAGGCGTGAGTGGGGTGAAGTCGCCGATAGCGGCGCAACTAACCGTTTCCGCCATCTGCACCTGAAATATGACTAATTGAGGTGTATTTCAGTATAATAAATTACCCCCTATATGTCACTGGGTGACTGAGGCCAAAAATAGGGTAATTCCAGTAAAATTGGGTCTGTTCACCCAGGCTAAAAAAAAATAGTGCTTTGTGCAGAACAATATTGATGCAAAAAAGGTAAATTGCAGGTTAGGCTACGTTCACATCTGCTCTTTTCATTTCCAGTATTGAGATCCGTCATATGATCTCAGTACTGGAGAAAAACGCTTCCGTTTTGTCCCCATTCATTGTCAATGGGGACAAAAGTGAACTGAACTGAACAGAACGGAGTTCACCAGAATGCATTCCATTCGATTTGGATGCGGAGCAAGACAATGTAAGTCAATGGTGCCGGATCCGTTTTCTTGGACATGGATAGTGTACCCATTGACTTACCATGGTTTTAGTGCTGTCATGGCTCTTTTAGAGTTAATACAACGGGATCCGTTCATGACGGATGCATTATTCTGACAGAAGCGTTTTTTTCTGATCCCAGCCGGATCCAGCATAACGCAGATGTGACAGTAGCCTAAGGCCTCATGCACATGACCGTTGTTTGATTCCGTGTCCGTTGAGCTGTTTTTCGTGCTTTTCTGCGGACCCATTGGTTTTCAATGGATCCGTGGAAAACTCGTCAAATGCACCGCTTGCCCTCCGCGTCCGTGGTCCGTGATTACTGTCCATCAAAATAATATAACCTGTCCTATTGTTGTCCGTGAAAAACGGTTCGCGGACCCATTCAAGTCAATGGGACCGTAAAAATGCGAAGGCACATCCGACTGTCATCCGCGTCCGTGACCTGCATATATATTCCATTATCCTGGGTGGACATATTAAAATTACACTTTTTCTGGCAAACCACGGAAACACAACGGAACCAAAAACGGACACGGATCATGGAACAACAGAACCCCATTTTAGCGGACTGCTTAAAACAACTGTCGTGGTGCATGAGGCCTAAGTAGCAGCTGTGCTCCCTGATGGAGTTCTAGTTATAGCTAAGTGGGTGGACATTTAGAATAGTAAGGTGACAGCATGCCTGGCAGGTCCTCCCCAGATCCTTCTGTTCTCTGGGGTAATAAACCACAAATGTTCTGCAGTAACAAAGCAGCACACTTGGCCGTATTAAACTATATTTATCAGAGGCTGAAAGTTCATAGGGAGGTTCTGTCAGCCAACAAAATAATACACGTCATCCATGATCATTCCTTAGAAATACAAATAAAACCAATAAAGTGCATTATAAAAATAGAATTAAAACCAATACCGTGCCTCTATGAATAGAAAACCGATTTCGCCACTTCCTTCAATCAATGAACATAAAGATATGTATACAGGGCGTAGTTAACAGCTCATGGGCCCTGGTGCAAGAGTTCAGCTTGGGCCCCCTTCCCTCAGTGCTTTGTGTGTCTTCTTATGCGGCACAAGGGTCTTTGGGCCCCTCAGGGTCCTGGGCCCGGTAGTGACTGCTACCTCTGCACCCCTGTATGTATATAAACATGTCACTAACTTACATAAAAATAGATAAATCATTAGTTATTGTCTTTTCCTGAGATTTATCCCAAATGTGTGTGTATATGATCTTGAAGCCAACTATTTTTGGGGGGGACCATTTTAAAGATATTTCGAGAACAGAGGAGCCCTCATAGCTGTAGATTAAAAGGCTAAAAAATAGTACTTTGTGCCGGTCAATATTGTTGCAAAAAAGGTAAATTGCAGGTTAGGCTACTTTCACATCTGTGCTTTTCCCTTCCGGTATTGAGATCCGTCATATGATCTCAGTACTGGAGAAAAACGCTTCCGTTTTGTCCCCATTCATTGTCAATGGGGACAAAACTGAACAGAACAGAGTGCACCAGAATGTACTCTGTTCGGTTGGGATGCGGAGTAAGACGGATCCGGCATGATCCTCACAATGCAAGTCAATGGTGCTGGATCCAGTATATGATCTTGAAGCCAACTTTTTTTTGGGGGGAACATTTAACCACCTGAGGACCGCCTAACGCACGGATGCGTCCGGCGGGCGGTCCTCTTACTCTGGGTCGACGCATCGGTGCGTCATCTCGCAAGGCGCGAGATTAGCTGTGAACGCGTGCGCTGCTCACAGTGGTGCTGCCTCGGTAGTTATGCTGTAGATGCGAAATAAATCGCATCAAAGATGTATATCAGACGCTGTTTTGTTAACAGCGTCTGATATAGCTGCTATCTGGTCCTCTGGTGGTCCCATTTGCTGGGATCGACCACCAGAGGACCAGGTAGCTATGAAAAAGTGGCACCAAGCACCACACTTCAACCCCCTTTCCCCGTCACTTATTAACATGGAACATGTATGGAAAATACAACTTGCCTCTGAACAAAAAACCCTCATATGCCTAAGGGAAAATACAAGAATTATGACTCTTGGAAGGTGAGTAGGCAAAATCAAAAATGTTGTTGCCAAAATTGGCTTGGTCCTGAAGGGGTTAAGCATAACATAGTTTATCAGTTTCGCCCGCAGGTGTTCCTGGGGCTCGGGGAACATAGTTATACCTCTGTGTTTTCTTCTAGGAAATATTTGGACAGGGCCGGTGTATTGTGTTAAAGGCTATGTGCGCTCTCATAACCATTTTTACTGTTCCAAAGCATCTAAAATAAAAGGTTAAGCAACTCTCTTCAGATAGGCCTCCTCAAAAAGCTACACCTTTAGGCCTCATGCACACGACCGTATGTATTTTGCGATTTGGATGATGTCCGTGTGCATTCCGTATTTTACCGAACAGCTAGACCCCAATAGAACAGCACTATCCTTGTCCGTACTGCAGACAATAATAGGATATGTTCTATTATTTTGCGGAACAGACATACAGAAATGGAATGCACAAGGAGTAACTTCCTTTTTTTGCGGACCCATTGAAATGAATGGTTTTGCTTAGGGTCTGCAAAAAAAACGGAACGGACACGGAAAGAAAATGCTTTTGTGTGTATGAGCCCTTATGGCTACAGCTCCTATGCAAGATGATATGTCTCCATGGTAACAGGCTACATACAAACTGTGTTGTCAGATTCTGCAGTCATATTGAGATCCATGTATACCCAACCTTTTACCAGAGTACGCAGATCAGAGTACAAGAGGTTTGTTTGTAGTCACTTACCATTGTAACATATGGGTCTGCTTCAGGGATGTCAACCTGGAAGAGCCCTTATCATTTCAGACTCCTAAATGTATTCAAACTACCTATAATAATATCACTCCAGACCAGGCGCCTAAATTAAATTCCCACCTCATTCCAGACCCACTAAACGTATTTATAAGCCTTATGTTAGACCCCAGCCCAGACCAAAGACATTGGGGGAGATTTATCAGAACTGGTGTAAAAGAAAGCTGGAAAATGAACTTCAGCGCATCCAGCGCCAGTTCTAAACGTAACACAGCTTCCTAGCTTTCTTACATTTAGACCTTTTTGCTATGCCTGAAACAGGCGTATAAAATGGCAAATGAGACGGCCCTGCTGGCCCGTCCCCTTCTCCGCCCACTTATTTAGACCAGGCGTGAGTGGGGTGAAGTCGCCGATAGCGGCGCAACTAACCGTTTCCGCCATCTGCACCTGAAATATGACTAATTGAGGTGTATTTCAGTATAATAAATTACCCCCTATATGTCACTGGGTGACTGAGGCCAAAAATAGGGTAATTCCAGTAAAATTGGGTCTGTTCACCCAGGCTAAAAAAAAATAGTGCTTTGTGCAGAACAATATTGATGCAAAAAAGGTAAATTGCAGGTTAGGCTACGTTCACATCTGCTCTTTTCATTTCCAGTATTGAGATCCGTCATATGATCTCAGTACTGAGAAAACGCCTCGCTTTTGTCCCCATTCATTGTCAATGGGGACAAAAGTGAACTGAACTGAACAGAACGGAGTTCACCAGAATGCATTCCATTCGATTTGGATGCGGAGCAAGACAATGTAAGTCAATGGTGCCGGATCCGTTTTCTTGGACATGGATAGTGTACCCATTGACTTACCATGGTTTTAGTGCTGTCATGGCTCTTTTAGAGTTAATACAACGGGATCCGTTCATAACGGATGCATTATTCTGACAGAAGCGTTTTTTCTGATCCCAGCCGGATCCAGCATAACGCAGATGTGACAGTAGCCTAAGGCCTCATGCACATGACCGTTGTTTGATTCCGTGTCCGTTGAGCTGTTTTTCGTAGCTTTTCTGCGGACCCATTGGTTTTCAATGGATCCGTGGAAAACTCGTCAAATGCACCGCTTGCCCTCCGCGTCCGTGGTCCGTGATTACTGTCCATCAAAATAATATAACCTGTCCTATTGTTGTCCGTGAAAAACGGTTCGCGGACCCATTCAAGTCAATGGGACCGTAAAAAAAATGCGAAGGCACATCCGACTGTCATCCGCGTCCGTGACCTGCATATATATTCCATTATCCTGGGTGGACATATTAAAATTACACTTTTTCTGGCAAACCACGGAAACACAACGGAACCAAAAACGGACACGGATCATGGAACAACAGAACCCCATTTTGCGGACTGCTTAAAACAACTGTCGTGTGCATGAGGCCTAAGTAGCAGCTGTGCTCCCCTGATGGAGTTCTAGTTATAGCTAAGTGGGTGGACATTTAGAATAGTAAGGTGACAGCATGCCTGGCAGGTCCTCCCCAGATCCTTCTGTTCTCTGGGGTAATAAACCACAAATGTTCTGCAGTAACAAAGCAGCACACTTGGCCGTATTAAACTATATTTATCAGAGGCTGAAAGTTCATAGGGAGGTTCTGTCAGCCAACAAAATAATACACGTCATCCATGATCATTCCTTAGAAATACAAATAAAACCAATAAAGTGCATTATAAAAATAGAATTAAAACCAATACCGTGCCTCTATGAATAGAAAACCGATTTCGCCACTTCCTTCAATCAATGAACATAAAGATATGTATACAGGGGCGTAGTTAACAGCTCATGGGCCCTGGTGCAAGAGTTCAGCTTGGGCCCCCTTCCCTCAGTGCTTTGTGTGTCTTCTTATGCGGCACAAGGGTCTTTGGGCCCCCTCAGGGTCCTGGGCCCGGTAGTGACTGCTACCTCTGCACCCCTGTATGTATATAAACATGTCACTAACTTACATAAAAATAGATAAATCATTAGTTATTGTCTTTTCCTGAGATTTATCCCAAATGTGTGTGTATATGATCTTGAAGCCAACTATTTTTGGGGGACCATTTTAAAGATATTTCGAGAACAGAGGAGCCCTCATAGCTGTAGATTAAAAGGCTAAAAAATAGTACTTTGTGCCGGTCAATATTGTTGCAAAAAGGTAAATTGCAGGTTAGGCTACTTTCACATCTGTGCTTTCCCTTCCGGTATTGAGATCCGTCATATGATCTCAGTACTGGAGAAAACGCTTCGCTTTGTCCCCATTCATTGTCAATGGGGACAAACTGAACAGAACTAGAGTGCACCAGAATGTACTCTGTTCGGTTGGGATGCGGAGTAAGACGGATCCGGCATGATCCTCACAATGCAAGTCAATGGTGCTGGATCCAGTATATGATCTTGAAGCCAACTTTTTTTGGGGGAACATTTAACCACCTGAGGACCGCCTAACGCACGGATGCGTCCGGCGGGCGGTCCTCTTACTCTGGGTCGACGCATCGGTGCGTCATCTCGCAAGCGCGAGATTAGCTGTGAACGCGTGCGCGCTCACAGTGGTGCGCGTCTCGTAGTTATGCTGTAGATGCGAAATAAATCGCATCAAAGATGTATATCAGACGCTGTTTTGTTAACAGCGTCTGATATAGCTGCTATCTGGTCCTCTGGTGGTCCCATTTGCTGGGATCGACCACCAGAGGACCAGGTAGCTATGAAAAAGTGGCACCAAGCACCACACTTCAACCCCCTTTCCCCGTCACTTATTAACCCCTTGATCACCCCATATAGACTCCTGATCACCCCCTGTCACTGATCACCCCGCTGTAAGGCTCCATCCACATGTCCACATGTGTTTTGCGGATCCGCAAAATACGGACACCGGCAATGTGCTTTCCGCATTTTGCAGATCCGCACATTGCCAGAACTATATAGAAAATGCATTTTCTTGTCCGCAATTCCGGACAAGAATAGGACATGTTCTATATTTTTGCGGAACGGAAGTGCAGACCCGGAAGTGCGGATCCGCAATTCCGGATCCGAGCAGGACAAAGTCTGTCCCCATAGAAATTAATGGGTCCACAATTCCGTTCAGCAAACAGAATTGCGGACGTGTGAATGGGGCATAAGGGTCCCTTATCACCGCCAGTTAGTTAGCTACTTGTTAGGTAGCTAGCGTCCAGCCCACCGCACCGCAGTCACTGATTTTGGCAGAGATTCTTTCATCCACGATGATCGCGTTCATTTTTTTTTTTTTTTCAGCGCAGAGGCTGAACGGAAAAAAAATATCTCATTACCCGTATGCTCAATATAAGGAGAATCGCAGAAACTCCTAATGCTGGCCATACGTGTAATGATTGCGGAGACCCTCAAATGCCAGGACAGTATAAATACCCACATGTGACCCCATTTTAGAAAGAAGACACCCAAGGTATTCCGTGAGGGGTATGGTGAGTTCATGTAAAATTTTATTTTTTGTCACAAGTTAGTGGAATATGAGACTTTGTAAAAAAAAAAAATATATCAATTTCCGCTAACTTGTGCCAAAAATGTATTTTTTCTGTGAACTCGCCATGCCCCTCACGGAATACCTTGGGGTGTCTTCTTTCCAAAATAGGGTCACATGTGGGTATTTATACTGCCCTGGCATTTTAGGGGTCCTAAAGCGTGAGAATCCAAATGTGTAAAAATGCCCTGTGAAATCCTAAGGCCCCTTTCACACGAAGCGAAGTCTCAGTGCGGGTGCAATGCGTGAGGAGGACGCATTGCACCCGCACTGAATCCTGACCCATTCAGTTCTATGGGGCTGTGCACATGAGCGGTGATTTTCACGCATCACTTTTGCGTTGCGTGAAAATCGCAGCATGTTCTATATTCTGCGATTTTCACGCAACGCAGGCCCCATAGAAGTGAATGGGGATGCGGGAAAATCGCAATCATCCGCAATCATGTGCGGATGCGTTGCGATTTTCCCGCATGGTTGCTAGGATACGATCGGGATGGGGACCCGATCGTTATTATTTTCCTTTATAACATAGTTATAAGGAAAATAATCGCATTCTAATTACAGAATGCAATGTTCCCGAGCTTTAAAGGGTTAAAAATAATAAAGAGTTAACTTACCTTCTCCCATTATGCAGCAGAGCCTCAGAACGTCGTCTCTTGATAGTTTGGCTGCTTGAGGACCTGTGGTGACGTCACAGGTCACATGGTCCAATCATAGAAGCATTTGAGTGGACCATGTGACCCATGTGATCCTGTGACATCACGGCAGGTCCTTCATCGAACAACAGATGTTCGATGAAGGACCTGCCGTGATGTCACAGGATCACATGGGTCACATGGTCCACTCAAATGCTTCTATGATTGGACCATGTGACCCTGTGACGTCACCACAGGTCCTCAAGCAGCCAAACTATCAAGAGAGACGACGTTCTGGGGCTCTGCGCGCATAATGGGAGAAGGTAAGTTAACTCTTTATTATTTTTAACCCTTTAAAGCCCGGGAACATTGCATTCTGTAATTAGAATGCGATTATTTTCCTTATAACTATGTTATAAAGGAAAATAATTACACATACAGAATACTCATCTCGAAACCAGACTTCAGTGATGAAGTCTGACTTCGGGTCTGGGTACCAAGCATGCGGATTTTTCACGCGCGTGCTCAACGCACTACAAACGTTAGCACACGCACGAAAAATCGCGGCGATTCCCGCAACGCACCCAGATCTTATCCGGGCGTCAAACATGACGCCCGTGTGCAAGAGGCCTAAAGGTACTCATGGGAATTAGGGCCCCTTTGCGCATCTTGGCTGCAAAAAGTGTCACACATGTGGTATCGCCGTACTCAGGAGAAGTAGGGCACATGTGTTTTAGGGTGTATTTTTACATATACCCTGCTGGGTGAGAAATATCTCTGTAAATTGACAACTTTGTATAAAATGTTTTAAAAAGTTGTCATTTACAGAGATATTTCTCTCACACAGTATGGGTATATGTAAAAATACACCCCAAAACACATTTAGCCCCACCCAAAATTCCGGAACAGTAAACACACCCCACAAATGACCCCATTTCGAAAGTAGACACCCCAAGGTATTCACTGAGGGGCATAGTGAGTCTGTGGGAGAATTTTTTTTTTTGCCAGAAGTTAGCAGAAATGGAAACTTTATTATTATTTTTTTCCTCAGAAAGTGTCATTTTCCGCTAACTTGTGAAAAATGAAATGATACATGAACTCACCATGCCCCTCCGCGAATACTTTGGGGTGTCTTCTTTCTAAAATGGTGTCATTTGGGGTATTTATACTATCCTGACATTCTAGCACCTGAAGAAACATGACAGGTGCTCAGAAAGTCAGAGCTGCTTCAAAATGCCGAAATTCACTTTTTGCACCATAGTTTGTAAACGCTATAACTTTTACCCAAACCAATAAATATACACTTATTGCACTTTTTTTATCAAAGACATGTAGAACAATAAATTTTGGGAAAAACAACAGAAAGTGAAAATGTCATTTTTTGCAAAATTTCGGTCGTTTTTGATTAACAGCAAAAAGTAAAAATGTCAGCAGCAATGATTTACCACCAAATGAAAGCTCTATTAGTGAGAAGAAAAGAAGGTAAAATTCATTTGGGTGGTAAGTTGCATGACGGAGCAATAAACGGTGAAAGTAGTGTAGTGCGGAATTGTAAAAAGTGGCCTGGTCATTAAGGGTGTTTAAGTTAGGGGGGCTGAGGTGGTTAAAAAATATTTTGAGAACAGAGGAGCACTTATAGCACAGAAGGACTCAGTTATGCAGCACCATGTTCTATATTGTCCATGTTACACACAGTCCTTGCCCGTTCGAAATGAATGGGGCTGCGTGATAAACGGAAGGCATCCGGATGCAATTTGTTTTTCGCTGTTTCTTGCAAGAAGGTGTTTACTGACGCATGTGAAAAATGGATGTAACGGTTCTTTCAGTGCCGGGACTGAAAATCTGTTCATTCACCTGAATGGGGATTGCAGAAATCTATGGGTTTGCCACCTCATTCAAATGAATGGAACTGCAGGAAATTCTGCAACAAAATTTGCTGCGCGTGAAGGCAGCCTAAAATGGATGCATCCCGGAGGGAAAAAGTATTTACTGAACAGACCCTGACACAATCAGGGTCTCATGTGGAAGAGGCCTACAAGTTTCAGCAGGTGACAGATCCTCTTTAAAGTAGAAAACAACGTGGAAACAAAAGGCTAAGTAAAAGACTAAGTAAAAATTTGCTAAATTTGCAAATGGTAAAATGTTTCTCTCCGGAAATTCTACTACACCGTTGGCATTTCCTAATACACCTAGGACACGATAGGGGCCTCGGGAGGAGGTGCACGTTGCACAAGCAAATAATAAACCGCAGTGTGGTGGTTGTGTACGTCTTCCTCATAAGATGCTGGGAAAATAATGACATAATCCCCAGCAGGATGTGTCTCATGGTGCTACGTTACTTAATCATTACAAGTGATTTATATAACGCTGACATTCTCCCTACCAGTGCATTTGGGTATGTACATTATAGAAGGACTACAAGTCAATAAGTCAGTTTGGAACCACATTGGTTTACCAATGGAGAAACGCATGGCGCTTGCTATATGACTTTGCTATATGCAACACCTCCATTTGCAATGTGCCGGCCTGCAGGGGAGGCGTGGTGGCTGGAGAGGATGGGGTGGTGGCGGTGGCAATGGGGTGGTTGTAGTCCTCACGGTGGCTAATCCCTCTCCCTGTAGCGCTTCCATGTGGAAAATCTGCATAAACTATACTGCCATGTGTATATAGCCTTATAACAATATAGGGTCTTGTCAGCAAGAAGAGGTACAGGGCCGATGGTATGAAAGCCTTTACGCTAGGCCTACACAACGACCTGATTCGCGCGAACACATAGGATACAACTACACTACAATATGTGTCGCGCGACATTCATGTCGCACCAATGTTGCATGACAATTTTTATAATGATAGTCTATGGTGTCGCACTTTAGCCTTGAATTGATTGAAATGCCGCCACTCCCCTGCTCTGCAGTTAATTTTAGGCCCCATTCACACGTTCTCAATTCTGTTCCGCACTTTGCGGAATGGAATTGCGGACCAATTCATTTCTATGGGGACACACTATGTCCCGCCCGGATCCGTAATTGCGGATCTGCACTTCCGCTACGCAAAAAAATAGAACATTGCGGACAAGAATGGGCATTTTCTAAGAGAGTGACGGCGATGTGCGGTCCGCAAAATGCGGAACGCACATTGCCGGTGTCCGTGTTTTGCAGATCCGCAAAACACGCACGGGCGTGTGAATGGTGCCTTATAATGAAGCTGAAGTTATTGTGTAAGACTCACTGTCTCCCTCCTGCTGCTCATGTTGGGCAGCAAGTTGCTATGGCAACAGGACGCTTTACTACAGAAGAGACAGCAGATGTATTTAAACTGAAGATTGACGATTGACACTCTCCCTTTCCTGTAGCTGTGCAGATGGGGCTGGGCGCATGCGCTGTTGAGAGAGCTGGACTCCAAGATCAACAATGCTTTATCATTTGTACGGTCGCACCTCCTGATTTCCATCTAGGGTTGTTATATATGGGTGTTATTATATACTAATATAATATATAATGGCCAGTGAATACCAGCCGTCAACGAATAGGACATGTCTGGACATTAAAAATGGGTTAAAATGCCTTTCAGGAGTTAAAAAATAAATAAATAATAATAATTTATTTATTTATATATGTATTTACCGCATCTACTTGAACAAGCTGACACTCAGTCTGCGCTGGTAGGACCTAACGCTTCCAGCGTCATATGTGACGTCATGACGTTGGGAGAGTACTTCCTGTGCTCAAGTGGATGAGGTATTTTTATTTTTTTTAGCACCCTGCAAAATCAGTGACTAATTTAGAGTGGGTGCACTACTGGGGGCACTATTGGGGGATTTTATATAGAGGGTGGATCTGTGGGGGACCATATATATACTGGGGCATATACTATGGAGGGCATTATAGACCCTGGGATTATTACAGAGGGATCATTATAGATACTGGGGGCACTGTGGGGTGTACTGAGGGCACTGCAGGTGTTGAAATGCTAAAAAAAAGATTAAAAAGATAATTCTTCAGTTTTTTATGACAGATGCAAAACGTCCATTAAAATAGATGCACACATAGATGCAGAATGGCCATGAAAAACTGACAGTGTGTCTGTTTTTAATGGCCATTTTTCCCCCCACGAATGTATGCAAGTAGCCTTAGGGCCTACAGGCGTCATAGACAATCTCTCTTGGGACCCTCTTAAAATTTATGATTGGGCTCAGGCCATCCAAATACCACATAGTTGCCCATTCATCTAAATGGCTGCCATGTAATTCTACATTTGTCCAGCATTTCTATTTTTTCCACTGAATGATACCCAAGAGTACTTCCTGCCATATGTGCCAACGTGCCTATCATTAACCAAGCATACGCCATGAAAATGTCTTGTCAGATGTTTGGGTGGTATAAATGTATTGAAAAGCACGGTTAAGGCCTCTTTCACACTTGCGTTCTGAGGATCCGGCGGGCACTTCTGGGGCCCGATCGGAACTGCTGCTGCGCATGCGCAGAGCTAAACGTCGGATCCGGCGATGCGCCAAATTGACGTTTAGCTTAATGCCGGATCCGGATTAATGCACTTCAATGGCCATTAATTCCGGATCCGGCGTTACGGCATGTCTTCCGGATTTTTGGACGGAGACAAATCAACAGCATGCTGCGGTTTTTTCAACGTCCAAAAAACGTTCACATACTGAACGGAAGACATCCTGATGCATCCTGAACGGATTGCTCTCCATTCAGGATGCATTAGGATTATCCTGATCAGTATCTTTCCGTCCTAGAGCCCAGAGGCTTTAGGACGGAAAGCAAAAACGCATATGTGAAAGGGGCCTTACCAAACTATTTATCACAAGGAGCCCCAAGGGTGAACCTTCCATTGTGCCAGGTAGAGTTCAACAAGTACACGGTGCCTCACCTTGAAGTGGCATGTGAACATGTCCTTAGGCCCCATCTTAGGCCCCTTTCAAAGAGCAAGTTTCCACGCGGGTTCAATGCGTGACATGAACGCATAGCACCCGGACTGAATCCTGACTCTTTCATTTCAATCAGTCGGTGTACATGAGCATCTATTTTATGCATCAGTTTTGTGTTGCATGAAAACGCAGCATGTTCTATATTCAGCAATTTTCACGCAGCCCTGGCCCCATAGAAGTAAATGGGTCTTCAGTGAAAACGCATTGCACCTGCAAGCAGATGCGGACGCAATGCGTTTTCACTGATGGTTGCTAAGAGATGTTGTTTGTAAACCTTCCGCTTTTTTAATCATGCGTGAAAAACTCATCAAAACGCATGGCACTCGCACAGAAAAACTGAACAACTGAACACGATCGCAGGCAAAACTGAAATAACTTGCTTGCAAAATGGTGCAAGTTTCACTGAACGCATCCGGAGCCAATCCGTCACGCTCGTGTGAAAGGGGCCTTATGGATGCATACTGTACAGCTTGCCAGGGGCTTATTACGTTTCTCCATGTGGCACAGATTATGTGAGAATCCATGAGAAAAATAAACTGGGAAAATGTACAGTACATTGTGGTGGCACGTGGAGTAACATGTGCCCAGTGGCGTAACTAGAATTCTATGGGCCCCAGGGCAAACTTTAGATCGGGCCCCCTCCCCATAATATGTTTAAATGCGTTGTAGTACACTGCCGCTGATCACTACACAAACCCGCTGCATCTATACCATGTGTGGACTCCCGACCCCTACAAATTAAATTATGCCCCCAATTTATAAAATATAAATGACCTGTTTTAATGTCCCTTAGGCCTCTTGCGCCGGTCTGCATACGGCGGGTCCGCACTACACAGGGCACCGGCCGTGTGCAAATCCGGAGATGCGGTGCGGAGCAAAGCATGGTACGGAACCACTACGGAGTGCTTCCGTAGGGTTCCATTCCGCAAAAAATAGAACTTGTGCTATCTTTTTGCGGAACGGACGGTCCGCGGACCCCATGCAAGTGAATGCAAGTGCCCCACGGCAATTAGTGGTCCACAGCACGGGCTGTGCAAAAGGCCTTAGGGTACTTTCACACTAGCGGCAAGGAACTCCGGCAGGCTGTCGGATCCGTGCTGCCGCTAGGGCACGCGTGCCCCCGGACTACTGCTCCAGCCCCATTGACTATAATAAACGGCAAACATGCCAAGAGGCGGCCGGAATAAAAGTAGGACATGTCCTATAGTGCCTCCAGTAATATTAATGTCCCCTATTGTGTCTCTGGTAGTAATAATGTCGCCATAGTGCCCTCCAGTAATATCATCCCACTACCCCCTGTAATGTCCCTATAGTGCCCTCAGTAATGTCCTTCCACTGCCCCAGGTAATATCCCTATAGTGCCCCCAGTAATGTCCCTATAGCGCCCAGAGTAATGTCCCTATACTGCCCTAGTAATGTCCTTCCACTACCCCCAATAATATCCCTATAGCGCCCAGAGTAATGTCCCCACTGCCCCTAGTAATGTCCTTCCACTACCCCCAATAATATTCCTATAGTGCCCCAGTAATATCCCTATAGTATCCCCAATATTATCCCTATAGTGCCCCAGTAATGTTCACTGTACTTCATGCTGGGCCCCCATCAGAGCAACGTTCCATTCACTCGGTCCAGCATCTATCAAGCTCCTATCGTTGCCCTACTAGTAGTATTCACGTGACATCCGCCTACCCTCTTAGTTTGTGAATACTACTAGTATAGCAGTACTGGGGCCTGATAGATGCCGGACCGAGTGGATGGAACACTGCTGTGATGAGCGCTCTGTAGGGGGCCCAACATGAAATACAGTGACAGCGCCGGCCCTGGTACATGTAAGTGCATGCGCCTCATCATAGACTGCCGAGACTTATACCCTGGCCTAACGCCTGGCCGTCTTGCAGCCTGTAATAAATAACCACACTTGACAACCATCTTGTTGGGTGAGGGTTGGTCACAGCTTTAGGCTACATGCACACGACAGTTGTTTTTGCGGTCCGCAAAACGGGGTTCCGTTGTTCCGTGATCCGCTTTTTGCTTCCGTTGTGTTTCCGTGTGTCTTCCGCTTTTTTAGCGGACATGACACAAAAGTATTTTACCAAAAGACAGGCTGACAATTTTTGCCAAGTGCCTGCCAAGGGATCTGCAAAAAACGCGGACGCGGACCACAGATGACACACGGATGGCCATCCGCATTTTTCACGGTCCCATTCACTTGAATGGGTCCGTGAACCGTTTTCGCGGACAAGAATAGGACAGGTTATATTTTTTGACGGACTGGAATCACAGACCACGGACGTGGAGGACAAACGGTGCATTTGCCGAGTTTTCCACGGACCCATTGAAAACCAATGGGTCTGCAGAAAATCACGAAAACGGCACAACGGACACAGAATCAAACAACGGTCGTGTGCATGAGGCCTTATTAGTTATTTTCTCCAACCATCCAACTCTTATAATACCAAACAAATTGCCTCGGAGTATAAGGCCTAATTCACACGTCCGCAAAATGTATCCGCATCCCATCCGCAATTTTGCGGAAGGGTTGCAGACCTATTCATTTCAAGGGGCAGGAATGGATGTGGACAGCACACTATGTGATGTCCGCATCCGCGCTCCGTAAAAAAATAGAACATGTCCTATTCTTGTCCGCAACTGCGGACAAGAAAAAGCATTCTCTATATAGTGCCAGCAATGTGTGGTCCGCAAAATGCGGAATGCACATTGCAGCCGTCCGTGTTTTGTGGATCCGTGTTTCTGCAAAACACACTACGGACGTGTGAATTAGACCTAAGAAGCAGTATGCCCCACAGAATTCATCCGTGGGCAAGTCCGCCTTCTTCTCCTCTTAAATGACTCAACCGACCTCCGCTGTGACTTCTGAACAGGAGTAAATCTGAAAACGGAACACCAGCAATGAGAAGAACAATAACCTAAAAACAACGAAACAAGGGTGGGTGGGCGGGAAGCTTTCACTGAGGTGCCGGAGAAAGAGGCTTTCCTCTGACCCTTCTTTTCTACATATGGCCACTACCACCCCTTTTAGCCAACCAGGATTGAGGGGGTGGAGGAAGCTTGATTACTGGAATGCCTCTTTTATC
>JAKVIS010001025.1:0-42680 GCA_033119425.1 Bufotes viridis
GTTTAGCCAAATAGTAGTTTAGGACCACATATGGTGTGTTTATGCAAACTACAGAATCTAGGGCAACCCATATTGAGTTTTGTTTGGCTGTTAACTCTTTATTTCCAGTAATAAAGTAAAGGGTTAAAATGGAAAATTTTCCAAAAATTCTGAAATTCAAAATTGTTTCTCCATCTTCCATGAACTGTTGTGGAACACCTAAAGGGTTAACAACGTTTGTAAACCTAGCTTTGAATACCTTGAGGGTTTACTTTCTTAGATGGAGTCACTTTTTTGGAATTTCTATGCTAGGGTGCATGCAGGGGGCTTGCAATAGGACATGGTGTTAAAACAACCAGTCCACGCAAAATCTGCCATTCAAAACCCATATGGCGTTCCCCTCCTTCAATGTCCTCCCGTTTGGCCAAACAGTAGTTTAGGACCACATATGGGGTGTTTCTGTAAACTAGAGAATCAGGGCAACTCATATTAAGTTTTGTTTGGCAGTTAACCCTTACTTTATTACTGGAAAAAATGGATTATAATGGAAAATTTTCCAAAAATTCTAAATTCCAAAATTGTTTCTCCATCTTCCATGAACTGTTGTGAAACACCTAAAGGGTTAACAACGTTTGTAAACCCAGCCTTGAATACCTTGAGGGGTGTACTTTCTTAGATTGAGTCACTTTTTTGGAATTTCTATGCTAGGGTGCATCAGGGGGCTTGCAATAGGACATGGTGTTAAAAAAAACCAGTCCCGCAAAATCTGCCATTCAAAACCCATATGGCGTTCCCCTCCTTCTGCGCCCTGCCGTTCGGCCAAACAGTAGTTTAGGACCACAAATGGGGCGTTTCTGTAAACTAGAGAATCGGGTAAACCCACATTGAGTTTTGTTTAGCAGTTAACCCTTACTTTATTACTGGAAAAAATGGATTATAATGGAAAATTTTCCAAAAAAATCTAAATTCTGAAATTGTATCTCCATTTTCCATGAACTTTTGTGGAACACCTAAAGGGTTAACAAAGTTTGTACAATCAGTTTTGAATACCTTGAGGGGTGTAGTTTCTAAAATGGGGTCATTTTTGTGTGGTTTCTATTATGTAAGCCTCACAAAGTGACTTCAGACCTGGACTGGTCCGTAAAAAGTGGGATTTGGAAAATTTCTGAAAAATTTCTAAATTTGCTTCTAAACTTCTAAGCCTTGTAACATCCCCAAAAAATAAAATGGCATTCCCCAAATGAACGATACATGAAGTAGACATATGGGGAATGTAAAGTCATCACTTTTTGGGGGGGTATTACTATGTATTATAGAAGTAGAGAAACTGAAACTTTAAAATTTGCAAAATTTTGCAAATAAACTTTTTTGACCCAGTTTTAGTAGTGTCATGAAGTACAATATGTGACGAAAAAAACAATCTCAGAACAGCCTGGGTAAGTAAAAGCGTTTTAAAGTTATTCACACTTAAAGTGAAAGTGGTCAGATTTTGAAAAAATGGCCTGGTCCTAAGGTGAATATGAGCCCGGTCCTTAAGGGGTTAATAATCTCTTTGCATTGAGCTCCCCCTAGTGGTGGCTGTATGAAAATGCTGTGTTTTCAAGCAGGGAAGAGAACAAGATCACTGCTGGGTCCCCCGGGCCGCATAGCAGTCGTGTGGTCTGTCTCTATTGCAGTTATGCCACTGACTCTGATCTGTAGCTAATCTCTCCCTATTGCTCATCAGCATTACCACCGCCAGATGACGACTATTCTGGAAATAGATTTCTCTGCAGCCAAGTACAACCATCCTTACACGGGGTAACGGTGAGGACCAGGGTGTCCCTTAGAGTCCAAACTCCAGTCTGGCCAGTGTTATTTACTAAGTCATCTGCAGAATCTAGCATCCACCATTCAAGTGAGCATCATAACACTCCAGCTATAGACCCAATGCCTGTCTGTATAGTAGACTCTGCCTGCGCCAGTGATGTACAACATAAAGAAGAGATTTCACCTGCTGTTTGCAGGGTCTAAATTTTCAGGTTTGACCAGATGTGTGTTTTGAGCACTCAGGTTTGCAAAGCTACTGTGAGGCTTCATTGACACCACCGTTGGTGTTTTGCGGTCCGCAAACCGCGGATCCGCAAAACATGGAAGCTGCTCCGCATTCCGTTCCGCAAATTGCGGAATGGAACGCAGCCCATTGTAGAAATGCCTAATCTTGTCCGCAAAACGGACAAGAATAGGACATGTTCTATTTTTTTGGCGGCGGCACGGAACGGAGCAACGGATGCGGACAGCACACGGAGTGCTACAAAGGAAAAGAAAATGGAGGTTGCAGTCAGCACAACCCAATACGCAGGTGCACGTTGCTATGGTGAAATACACATACAAACGTAAAAACAAAGGTGCAATGGCACACTGCAGCTAGAGCTCCGTCCTGCCACTATGCTGGATGTTAGATAAGGCATTAGTTTATATTTTGGCCAAATTATGTAAGCCACCCACCACTTCACGGTTGCCTCTCGAGTGGTCCCTAACATTAATTCTTACCTTTTATGGGCCATATCAGCCACACAAAACCCAGGGAGTGCAGGTGCAGCATGCATGCCAGATACACTCTGCTTGTAACCCCGTCTGGTGCCATACAGCGTTCATCAGATCAAGGGATGCAAATACCAACATGCATGCTGAGCCCACTAGTACTTCTCCTGGAACCAAATGGCTTCTGGTAAGTTCAATAAAGCAGACTCAGTTTTATACTGACTTTAAAACCAGCCTACAGGGCGGATTCACTAGTCAGGTGTGCATGACTGCATGGAGGTCACCACGCCTCCCATATATGCTACAAAGGAAAAAAAAATGGAGGTTGCAGTCAGCACAGCCCAATACGCAGGTGCACGTTGCTATGGTGAAATACACATACAAGCGTAAAAACAAGGTGCAATGGCACACTGCAGCTAGAGCTCCGTCCTGCCACTATGCTGGATGTTAGATGAGGCATTAGTTTATATTTTGGCCAAATTATGTAAGCCACCCACCACTTCACGGTTGCCTCTCGAGTGGTCCCTAACATTAATTCTTACCTTTTATGGGCCATATCAGCCACACAAAACCCAGGGAGTGCAGGTGCAGCATGCATGCCAGATACACTCTGCTTGTAACCCCGTCTGGTGCCATACAGCGTTCATCAGATCAAGGGATGCAAATACCAACATGCATGCTGAGCCCACTAGTACTTCTCCTGGAACCAAATGGCTTCTGGTAAGTTCAATAAAGCAGACTCAGTTTTATACTGACTTTAAAACCAGCCTACAGGGGCGGATTCACTAGTCAGGTGTGCATGACTGCATGGAGGTCACCACGCCTCCCATATATGCTACAAAGGAAAAAAATGGAGGTTGCAGTCAGCACAGCCCAATACGCAGGTGCACGTTGCTATGGTGAAATACACATACAAGCGTAAAAACAAAGGTGCAATGGCACACTGCAGCTAGAGCTCCGTCCTGCCACTATGCTGGATGTTAGATGAGGCATTAGTTTATATTTTGGCCAAATTATGTAAGCCACCCACCACTTCACGGTTGCCTCTCGAGTGGTCCCTAACATTAATTCTTACCTTTTATGGGCCATATCAGCCACACAAAACCCAGGGAGTGCAGGTGCAGCATGCATGCCAGATACACTCTGCTTGTAACCCCGTCTGGTGCCATACAGCGTTCATCAGATCAAGGGATGCAAATACCAACATGCATGCTGAGCCCACTAGTACTTCTCCTGGAACCAAATGGCTTCTGGTAAGTTCAATAAAGCAGACTCAGTTTTATACTGACTTTAAAACCAGCCTACAGGGCGGATTCACTAGTCAGGTGTGCATGACTGCATGGAGGTCACCACGCCTCCCATATATGCTACAAAGGAAAAAAAAATGGAGGTTGCAGTCAGCACAACCCAATAAGCAGGTGCACGTTGCTATGGTGAAATACACATACAAACGTAAAAACAAAGGTGCAATGGCACACTGCAGCTAGAGCTCCGTCCTGCCACTATGCTGGATGTTAGATGAGGCATTAGTTTATATTTTGGCCAAATTATGTAAGCCACCCACCACTTCACGGTTGCCTCTCAGTGGTCCCTAACATTAATTCTTACCTTTTATGGGCCATATCAGCCACACAAAACCCAGGGAGTGCAGGTGCAGCATGCATGCCAGATACACTCTGCTTGTAACCCCGTCTGGTGCCATACAGCGTTCATCAGATCAAGGGATGCAAATACCAACATGCATGCTGAGCCCACTAGTACTTCTCCTGGAACCAAATGGCTTCTGGTAAGTTCAATAAAGCAGACTCAGTTTTATACTGACTTTAAAACCAGCCTACAGGGCGGATTCACTAGTCAGGTGTGCATGACTGCATGGAGGTCACCACGCCTCCCATATATGCTACAAAGGAAAAAAAAATGGAGGTTGCAGTCAGCACAACCCAATAAGCAGGTGCACGTTGCTATGGTGAAATACACATACAAGCGTAAAAACAAAGGTGCAATGGCACACTGCAGCTAGAGCTCCGTCCTGCCACTATGCTGGATGTTAGATGAGGCATTAGTTTATATTTTGGCCAAATTATGTAAGCCACCCACCACTTCACGGTTGCCTCTCGAGTGGTCCCTAACATTAATTCTTACCTTTTATGGGCCATATCAGCCACACAAAACCCAGGGAGTGCAGGTGCAGCATGCATGCCAGATACACTCTGCTTGTAACCCCGTCTGGTGCCATACAGCGTTCATCAGATCAAGGGATGCAAATACCAACATGCATGCTGAGCCCACTAGTACTTCTCCTGGAACCAAATGGCTTCTGGTAAGTTCAATAAAGCAGACTCAGTTTTATACTGACTTTAAAACCAGCCTACAGGGCGGATTCACTAGTCAGGTGTGCATGACTGCATGGAGGTCACCACGCCTCCCATATATGCTACAAAGGAAAAAAAAATGGAGGTTGCAGTCAGCACAACCCAATACGCAGGTGCACGTTGCTATGGTGAAATACACATACAAGCGTAAAAACAAAGGTGCAATGGCACACTGCAGCTAGAGCTCCGTCCTGCCACTATGCTGGATGTTAGATGAGGCATTAGTTTATATTTTGGCCAAATTATGTAAGCCACCCACCACTTCACGGTTGCCTCTCGAGTGGTCCCTAACATTAATTCTTACCTTTTATGGGCCATATCAGCCACACAAAACCCAGGGAGTGCAGGTGCAGCATGCATGCCAGATACACTCTGCTTGTAACCCCGTCTGGTGCCATACAGCGTTCATCAGATCAAGGGATGCAAATACCAACATGCATGCTGAGCCCACTAGTACTTCTCCTGGAACCAAATGGCTTCTGGTAAGTTCAATAAAGCAGACTCAGTTTTATACTGACTTTAAAACCAGCCTACAGGGCGGATTCACTAGTCAGGTGTGCATGACTGCATGGAGGTCACCACGCCTCCCATATATGCTACAAAGGAAAAAAAAATGGAGGTTGCAGTCAGCACAACCCAATACGCAGGTGCACGTTGCTATGGTGAAATACACATACAAGCGTAAAAACAAAGGTGCAATGGCACACTGCAGCTAGAGCTCCGTCCTGCCACTATGCTGGATGTTAGATGAGGCATTAGTTTATATTTTGGCCAAATTATGTAAGCCACCCACCACTTCACGGTTGCCTCTCGAGTGGTCCCTAACATTAATTCTTACCTTTTATGGGCCATATCAGCCACACAAAACCCAGGGAGTGCAGGTGCAGCATGCATGCCAGATACACTCTGCTTGTAACCCCGTCTGGTGCCATACAGCGTTCATCAGATCAAGGGATGCAAATACCAACATGCATGCTGAGCCCACTAGTACTTCTCCTGGAACCAAATGGCTTCTGGTAAGTTCAATAAAGCAGACTCAGTTTTATACTGACTTTAAAACCAGCCTACAGGGCGGATTCACTAGTCAGGTGTGCATGACTGCATGGAGGTCACCACGCCTCCCATATATGCTACAAAGGAAAAAAAAATGGAGGTTGCAGTCAGCACAACCCAATACGCAGGTGCACGTTGCTATGGTGAAATACACATACAAGCGTAAAAACAAAGGTGCAATGGCACACTGCAGCTAGAGCTCCGTCCTGCCACTATGCTGGATGTTAGATGAGGCATTAGTTTATATTTTGGCCAAATTATGTAAGCCACCCACCACTTCACGGTTGCCTCTCGAGTGGTCCCTAACATTAATTCTTACCTTTTATGGGCCATATCAGCCACACAAAACCCAGGGAGTGCAGGTGCAGCATGCATGCCAGATACACTCTGCTTGTAACCCCGTCTGGTGCCATACAGCGTTCATCAGATCAAGGGATGCAAATACCAACATGCATGCTGAGCCCACTAGTACTTCTCCTGGAACCAAATGGCTTCTGGTAAGTTCAATAAAGCAGACTCAGTTTTATACTGACTTTAAAACCAGCCTACAGGGCGGATTCACTAGTCAGGTGTGCATGACTGCATGGAGGTCACCACGCCTCCCATATATGCTACAAAGGAAAAGAAAATGGAGGTTGCAGTCAGCACAACCCAATACGCAGGTGCACGTTGCTATGGTGAAATACACATACAAACGTAAAAACAAAGGTGCAATGGCACACTGCAGCTAGAGCTCCGTCCTGCCACTATGCTGGATGTTAGATGAGGCATTAGTTTATATTTTGGCCAAATTATGTAAGCCACCCACCACTTCACGGTTGCCTCTCGAGTGGTCCCTAACATTAATTCTTACCTTTTATGGGCCATATCAGCCACACAAAACCCAGGGAGTGCAGGTGCAGCATGCATGCCAGATACACTCTGCTTGTAACCCCGTCTGGTGCCATACAGCGTTCATCAGATCAAGGGATGCAAATACCAACATGCATGCTGAGCCCACTAGTACTTCTCCTGGAACCAAATGGCTTCTGGTAAGTTCAATAAAGCAGACTCAGTTTTATACTGACTTTAAAACCAGCCTACAGGGCGGATTCACTAGTCAGGTGTGCATGACTGCATGGAGGTCACCACGCCTCCCATATATGCTACAAAGGAAAAGAAAATGGAGGTTGCAGTCAGCACAACCCAATACGCAGGTGCACGTTGCTATGGTGAAATACACATACAAACGTAAAAACAAAGGTGCAATGGCACACTGCAGCTAGAGCTCCGTCCTGCCACTATGCTGGATGTTAGATGAGGCATTAGTTTATATTTTGGCCAAATTATGTAAGCCACCCACCACTTCACGGTTGCCTCTCGAGTGGTCCCTAACATTAATTCTTACCTTTTATGGGCCATATCAGCCACACAAAACCCAGGGAGTGCAGGTGCAGCATGCATGCCAGATACACTCTGCTTGTAACCCCGTCTGGTGCCATACAGCGTTCATCAGATCAAGGGATGCAAATACCAACATGCATGCTGAGCCCACTAGTACTTCTCCTGGAACCAAATGGCTTCTGGTAAGTTCAATAAAGCAGACTCAGTTTTATACTGACTTTAAAACCAGCCTACAGGGCGGATTCACTAGTCAGGTGTGCATGACTGCATGGAGGTCACCACGCCTCCCATATATGCTACAAAGGAAAAAAAATGGAGGTTGCAGTCAGCACAACCCAATAAGCAGGTGCACGTTGCTATGGTGAAATACACATACAAACGTAAAAACAAAGGTGCAATGGCACACTGCAGCTAGAGCTCCGTCCTGCCACTATGCTGGATGTTAGATGAGGCATTAGTTTATATTTTGGCCAAATTATGTAAGCCACCCACCACTTCACGGTTGCCTCTCGAGTGGTCCCTAACATTAATTCTTACCTTTTATGGGCCATATCAGCCACACAAAACCCAGGGAGTGCAGGTGCAGCATGCATGCCAGATACACTCTGCTTGTAACCCCGTCTGGTGCCATACAGCGTTCATCAGATCAAGGGATGCAAATACCAACATGCATGCTGAGCCCACTAGTACTTCTCCTGGAACCAAATGGCTTCTGGTAAGTTCAATAAAGCAGACTCAGTTTTATACTGACTTTAAAACCAGCCTACAGGGCGGATTCACTAGTCAGGTGTGCATGACTGCATGGAGGTCACCACGCCTCCCATATATGCTACAAAGGAAAAAAAAATGGAGGTTGCAGTCAGCACAACCCAATACGCAGGTGCACGTTGCTATGGTGAAATACACATACAAGCGTAAAAACAAAGGTGCAATGGCACACTGCAGCTAGAGCTCCGTCCTGCCACTATGCTGGATGTTAGATGAGGCATTAGTTTATATTTTGGCCAAATTATGTAAGCCACCCACCACTTCACGGTTGCCTCTCGAGTGGTCCCTAACATTAATTCTTACCTTTTATGGGCCATATCAGCCACACAAAACCCAGGGAGTGCAGGTGCAGCATGCATGCCAGATACACTCTGCTTGTAACCCCGTCTGGTGCCATACAGCGTTCATCAGATCAAGGGATGCAAATACCAACATGCATGCTGAGCCCACTAGTACTTCTCCTGGAACCAAATGGCTTCTGGTAAGTTCAATAAAGCAGACTCAGTTTTATACTGACTTTAAAACCAGCCTACAGGGCGGATTCACTAGTCAGGTGTGCATGACTGCATGGAGGTCACCACGCCTCCCATATATGCTACAAAGGAAAAGAAAATGGAGGTTGCAGTCAGCACAACCCAATAAGCAGGTGCACGTTGCTATGGTGAAATACACATACAAACGTAAAAACAAAGGTGCAATGGCACACTGCAGCTAGAGCTCCGTCCTGCCACTATGCTGGATGTTAGATGAGGCATTAGTTTATATTTTGGCCAAATTATGTAAGCCACCCACCACTTCACGGTTGCCTCTCGAGTGGTCCCTAACATTAATTCTTACCTTTTATGGGCCATATCAGCCACACAAAACCCAGGGAGTGCAGGTGCAGCATGCATGCCAGATACACTCTGCTTGTAACCCCGTCTGGTGCCATACAGCGTTCATCAGATCAAGGGATGCAAATACCAACATGCATGCTGAGCCCACTAGTACTTCTCCTGGAACCAAATGGCTTCTGGTAAGTTCAATAAAGCAGACTCAGTTTTATACTGACTTTAAAACCAGCCTACAGGGCGGATTCACTAGTCAGGTGTGCATGACTGCATGGAGGTCACCACGCCTCCCATATATGCTACAAAGGAAAAAAAAATGGAGGTTGCAGTCAGCACAACCCAATAAGCAGGTGCACGTTGCTATGGTGAAATACACATACAAACGTAAAAACAAAGGTGCAATGGCACACTGCAGCTAGAGCTCCGTCCTGCCACTATGCTGGATGTTAGATGAGGCATTAGTTTATATTTTGGCCAAATTATGTAAGCCACCCACCACTTCACGGTTGCCTCTCGAGTGGTCCCTAACATTAATTCTTACCTTTTATGGGCCATATCAGCCACACAAAACCCAGGGAGTGCAGGTGCAGCATGCATGCCAGATACACTCTGCTTGTAACCCCGTCTGGTGCCATACAGCGTTCATCAGATCAAGGGATGCAAATACCAACATGCATGCTGAGCCCACTAGTACTTCTCCTGGAACCAAATGGCTTCTGGTAAGTTCAATAAAGCAGACTCAGTTTTATACTGACTTTAAAACCAGCCTACAGGGCGGATTCACTAGTCAGGTGTGCATGACTGCATGGAGGTCACCACGCCTCCCATATATGCTACAAAGGAAAAAAAAATGGAGGTTGCAGTCAGCACAACCCAATAAGCAGGTGCACGTTGCTATGGTGAAATACACATACAAACGTAAAAACAAAGGTGCAATGGCACACTGCAGCTAGAGCTCCGTCCTGCCACTATGCTGGATGTTAGATGAGGCATTAGTTTATATTTTGGCCAAATTATGTAAGCCACCCACCACTTCACGGTTGCCTCTCGAGTGGTCCCTAACATTAATTCTTACCTTTTATGGGCCATATCAGCCACACAAAACCCAGGGAGTGCAGGTGCAGCATGCATGCCAGATACACTCTGCTTGTAACCCCGTCTGGTGCCATACAGCGTTCATCAGATCAAGGGATGCAAATACCAACATGCATGCTGAGCCCACTAGTACTTCTCCTGGAACCAAATGGCTTCTGGTAAGTTCAATAAAGCAGACTCAGTTTTATACTGACTTTAAAACCAGCCTACAGGGCGGATTCACTAGTCAGGTGTGCATGACTGCATGGAGGTCACCACGCCTCCCATATATGCTACAAAGGAAAAAAAATGGAGGTTGCAGTCAGCACAACCCAATACGCAGGTGCACGTTGCTATGGTGAAATACACATACAAGCGTAAAAACAAAGGTGCAATGGCACACTGCAGCTAGAGCTCCGTCCTGCCACTATGCTGGATGTTAGATGAGGCATTAGTTTATATTTTGGCCAAATTATGTAAGCCACCCACCACTTCACGGTTGCCTCTCGAGTGGTCCCTAACATTAATTCTTACCTTTTATGGGCCATATCAGCCACACAAAACCCAGGGAGTGCAGGTGCAGCATGCATGCCAGATACACTCTGCTTGTAACCCCGTCTGGTGCCATACAGCGTTCATCAGATCAAGGGATGCAAATACCAACATGCATGCTGAGCCCACTAGTACTTCTCCTGGAACCAAATGGCTTCTGGTAAGTTCAATAAAGCAGACTCAGTTTTATACTGACTTTAAAACCAGCCTACAGGGCGGATTCACTAGTCAGGTGTGCATGACTGCATGGAGGTCACCACGCCTCCCATATATGCTACAAAGGAAAAAAAATGGAGGTTGCAGTCAGCACAACCCAATACGCAGGTGCACGTTGCTATGGTGAAATACACATACAAGCGTAAAAACAAAGGTGCAATGGCACACTGCAGCTAGAGCTCCGTCCTGCCACTATGCTGGATGTTAGATGAGGCATTAGTTTATATTTTGGCCAAATTATGTAAGCCACCCACCACTTCACGGTTGCCTCTCAGTGGTCCCTAACATTAATTCTTACCTTTTATGGGCCATATCAGCCACACAAAACCCAGGGAGTGCAGGTGCAGCATGCATGCCAGATACACTCTGCTTGTAACCCCGTCTGGTGCCATACAGCGTTCATCAGATCAAGGGATGCAAATACCAACATGCATGCTGAGCCCACTAGTACTTCTCCTGGAACCAAATGGCTTCTGGTAAGTTCAATAAAGCAGACTCAGTTTTATACTGACTTTAAAACCAGCCTACAGGGCAGATTCACTAGTCAGGTGTGCATGACTGCATGGAGGTCACCACGCCTCCCATATATGCTACAAAGGAAAAGAAAATGGAGGTTGCAGTCAGCACAACCCAATACGCAGGTGCACGTTGCTATGGTGAAATACACATACAAACGTTAAAACAAAGGTGCAATGGCACACTGCAGCTAGAGCTCCGTCCTGCCACTATGCTGGATGTTAGATGAGGCATTAATTTATATTTTGGCCAAATTATGTAAGCCACCCACCACTTCACGGTTGCCTCTCGAGTGGTCCCTAACATTATTTCTTACCTTTTATGGGCCATATCAGCCACACAAAACCCAGGGAGTGCAGGTGCAGCATGCATGCCAGATACACTCTGCTTGTAACCCCGTCTGGTGCCATACAGCGTTCATCAGATCAAGGGATGCAAATACCAACATGCATGCTGAGCCCACTAGTACTTCTCCTGTCAACCAAATGGCTTCTGGTAAGTTCAATAATGCAGACTCAGTTTTATACTGACTTTAAAACCAGCCTACAGGGCGGATTCACTAGTCAGGTGTGCATGACTGCATGGAGGTCACCACGCCTCCCATATATGCTACAAAGGAAAAGAAAATGGAGGTTGCAGTCAGCACAACCCAATACGCAGGTGCACGTTGCTATGGTGAAATACACATACAAACGTAAAAACAAAGGTGCAATGGCACACTGCAGCTAGAGCTCCGTCCTGCCACTATGCTGGATGTTAGATGAGGCACGGAGAGGGACCGCATAAACGGTCGTGTGCATGAGGCCTTATGTTGTATTCAGCCTTCATCAGTCTGATCTCTAATGACCCAACTTTTATATTCTACAGATGGCAGAACTATCATTAACTACCTCTTTAACCCCTTCCCGACACATGACATACTATTATGTCATGGAAGCCAGTGTGTTCCCGTATAATGCGTAATAGTACGTCATGGTTAACTCCAGTCACCGCACTGCATCGCACAGTGACTGGAATAAGATGGCTGCACTAATCGGCAGACAGCCATCTTAGCTGAGGGCGATGAGAAGTTTTTCCGCCCGCCTTGCAGCCCCGATCACCGATAGGCCGGTTGGTGAAGAACGGCCCATCGCAGCGCTGGCAAAGTATGGTGCTGCAGGGGGGGCATGGCTAGAGGTGGGAGGGACTGATAACATCAGCCCATGTCACCTCCTAGGTCAGGGAGGGGACACCAGACACATGTCCCTTCCCAGCGCTGCGATTGGCTGGAACAACGCTCTAGCCAATGGCAGCGCTATGCAGCTGAAAGAACAGTTGGTTCATCTCAGCAGGCAGCCATTCTAGCAAGAGGACTTGTTCCCCACTGTGCTGCTGGTTGTCGGCTGGGACTTGTGGTACTACAACAAATCAGTGCTTTTCACAGCTTTCAGAAGAAGAACATCTGGAACAGCTGTAGTGATCTTTGGCTCATCTGCAGCAGTTTCAGATCCCCATATCCCCTGGCCCTGTTCTATATCCCCCCCTGTGGTTACTGCATGATAATAGCCTTATACTCATATCTCCTATGCGGCTATCCTGGCCATTAGTATTGGCTATTGTGTCCATAACTCAGATAGCCTTTTCTGTTTTATTCCATTCCAATGCGCCTGCGCACTTTCCTTCCTAAGCCGCACACTAATTCATGCGGTCTGCCTGCACTGCGCCTGTGTACCCTGTCTCGTCGGGTCGGGCGCGATTGCACTCTGCAGTGCCTCGGAGATTTTTCATATACCCGGCGTGGTCTTCTCAGCGCGCCTGCGCCACCCACACCGGTCCCTCCTAGTCTTATTTCAGATGACGCCCGCCATCCTCAGCTTCAGCACCGGCGTCCCATGTGTGGCCTTATCCTGGGTAAGATTATAATCCACGGTTTATGGTGTATGTTTTCTCTGTACTACTGGACCCTGTACCTTTCCTCCCTCATACTCTGATCCCTGTATTTCTTTCCTCCTCGTGGATACAATTAGGTCTCCCCACTTGCACTATTGTCTACTTACTTATGTACTCAGCTGTCCTGGGTTTGCATTGTCATGTATTCAGCTCTACTGGGCCTGTACTGTTATGTACACTGGTGTACCTTATACCATCAACTATACCACCATGTGTTGGTATTATTGTATCATGGCATCTACTGTTTTCATTATCAGTCTATTCAGTAGCCATTTATATATTACCAGCATTATACATTTTTTATGCATCGTGTAACCAGGGCCGGCGTTAGGGGGGGCAAAATAGGCAATTGCCCAGGGCCCCCATTGTCTAAGGGGCCCCCTGCTTCAGTGCTGCTGACAGCTGAACAGCTACACTTTACAATGCAGTGTAAGGTCCCTGCCCTCACATATAAGAGAAATCATTACCACAGTGCTGACAGGACCTGCAGAGCTCAGCAGAGAAGAGGGGATGAAGGACCTGCGATGACCTCACCATCATGTGACCAGAACAGGAGGCGGAGCTCAGCAGTGCAGTAAAGTAATGAAGACCACCAGTAATGCATGGGAAGAAGTATGGATTCAATATAAGTGCTGGGAGTTGTAGTCCTCTCCTCTTATACCTACTGTTATG
This sequence comes from Bufotes viridis, assembly GCA_033119425.1. Lineage (NCBI taxonomy): Eukaryota > Metazoa > Chordata > Amphibia > Anura > Bufonidae > Bufotes > Bufotes viridis. Next base: position 13,868 of record JAKVIS010001025.1, read on the forward strand.
TAATATCAGAGTACATTACAAGAGAAGGTATGAGGAGAGGGTTACAACTCCCAGCATGTCCAGCTCGTTATGTAATATCAGAGTACATTACAAGAGGAGTTATAACAGGAGAGGACTACAACTCTCAGCATGTCCAGGCCATTATTAAATAATATTAGGGTAACCCTGGATATGCTGGTAGTTGTACCTCCTCTTATAATGTACTCTGATATTACATAATAACGGCTTGGACATGCTGGGAGTTGTAGTCCCATCCTCTTATACCTCTCCCTGTAATGTGCTCTGATCAGTGGTGTACACACAATCCATGGGGCCCCGGTGCGAAACTGACCCATGTACCAGTATCAAGTGCCTTCCCCCATGTGCCAGTATCAAGTGCCACCCCCCCAGTGCCAGTATCAAGTGCCAAACCCCCCATGTGCCAGTATCAAGTGCCAAGCCCCCCCGCCCTCCAAGGGGCGCAGCCTATCAGAGGAACAGAGTCAATAGTAACCAGCACTCGATAGCGCACCCGCACGTGGATGAATAGATACTGGTATAACAATGAAGGGTCCCAGCGAGTGCTATTCTTCAAGCTTTATTGCATATCATAGGGACGCGTTTCGGCCCGTCCAGCCTTCATCAGCATCATGCTGATGAAGGCTGAGGCAAGCAGCTATGATCTGCAATACAGCTTGAAGAACAGCACTCGCTGAGACCTTCATTGTTATACCAGTATCAGAGGAACAGGGAAGGGAAAAAGCCTCTCCCTCCCTGCCCTACAGCACAGCCATCTGTATCGCTGTCCTGAAGGACAGTGATACAGATCACTATGGAGATAAACGCTTCCAAAGTGGAAGCGCTCATCTCCCTGTGAATGTCACCTGCAGCCGCCGCCACTGGGCACTACTGCCAGGGCCAGTAAAAACAATAAGGGGCCACCCCAACACCTGGCAAAGTACATACATACTGCCATATTGTGCCACACTTTGCCGAGTCCAGAGCAGAAGCTAGCCAGTTCTTAGCCAAGGGAAAAGGTTTAGTTCACACTGACCCCCATCTCTGTATCTAGAGGAACAAGCCACGCGTTGCTGATTTAAAAAGACATATTTAGACATGATGGTAGTTATAGTCCTCTTCTGTTATAACTCCTGCAGTAATGTGCTCTGAATTAGGCCTCAAGCACACGGCCGTTGCCCAGCCATGGCTGTATTGCGGCCCACAAACAGCGGGTCCGCAATATGCTGGCACCGGCCGTGTACTTCGCTCATCACGGATCTTGACCCATTCACTTGAATGGGTCCGCAATCCGGACCTGCCGTGCTTAATGGAGGCCCGGAACCCCACGGAAGCACTACAGAATGCTTCCGTGGTGTTTCTGTCCGTGCCTCCGCACCTCAAAAAAATAGAACATGTTCTATTTTTTTGCGGTGCGGACGGATCACGGACCCATTCAAGTTGAATGGGTCTCGATCCGTCCCGGCTGCCACACGGACATTGCCCATGCATTGGAACCACGTGCATAAGGCCTTAGGGCTGAGACGATGGATATGGGAGGGTAGTCATCCCCCTAGGGTGCCACTTCGCCCCATAAAGGGGGGGCGCGGTCAAACTTCACAAGCTTCAGGCTGCTAGGCCTTAAGCCTGTGCGGCATTAGAACAGAGCAAGAAGCCAAAATGACATCACTGCAACCTCCTGTTCTGGGTCTCACATGATGACGTTATCACGTGAGACCCGGAGCAGGAGTGGTGATGTCATTGGGACTGCATGCATCAGGAAGCAGCAACACAAGCCACACGGAGGATGGGAGGGAGGCAGTTTTTTGTTTTTTTTTAATACTAAATGTCCACACTGCTGGGGGCACCAGGGATGGGGGGAGGAGATAATTATATATACCTGGCACTATTGTGGAGGAATGGAGGAGCATTATATATACAGTATATATATATATATGGGGGCTTAGGGGGGGAAGCATTATATATTGGAACTAGTGGGGGGCACTACAGGGGGACATTAGAGCCACTGGGAGCATTATGGTTATATTATTACTACTAGAGTACTGTAGGGGTGTTATTATTATTTGACGCAATATGGAGGGCATTGCTATTAATGGGGGCTATCTTGGGAAGTATTATCACTATTGGGGGCATCATTACTAATGAGGGCAGTCTGAGTGTATAGTATATTGTATGTGGACATGGGGGAGAGCAGAACAGCACAGTATTGGGGGTAGCTTCAAGATGTTCTCCGTTTTTTTTCATATTGATGACCTATCCTTAGGATAGGTAATCAATATTAGATTGGCGGGGGTCCGACACCCGACACTCCCGACGATCAGCTGTTTGAGGAGATGGCGAGCGCTGTGCGCACGTGCCGTCTCCCTTCTCTCTTCCTGCTCTGCTACTGTATGTCTATGGAACAGCAGCAGTGAAGAGCACGCGCCATGTCCTCAAACAGCTGATCGTCGGGCTGTCGGACTGTGTTTTTAGCACATTACTACAAGATGTGAGCCCCCTCTTTTGATTTTGCCCAGGGCCACATTTTGTCTAAAACCGGCCCTGCGTGTGACATCGTTACCACTTTGAAATTGCTTCAATCATGTTCCAATGTCATGTATTTATTCGCTGTTTTGTGTTTTGTATACCAGCCTGATGAAGGGCTCTTATTTAGCCCGAAACGTTGCCATAACTATACATTGTGCATCATTATGTCCGGCTGAAAAAAATTAAATTTTATTTAGTACTAGTATAGATTTTTGAGCCCACACACGTGCCGTCTGCGTGCGTGGGTCCTGCACCTGCTGAGCGCTGGTCAGTAGTGTCAATTACTGACAGCGTTTGCTCAGGCTAAAGTGCTTTTTTTTTTTTTAGCCTATTTTTTCTAAATTTGTATATTATTCTTGCACTTATCTTTTTCTCTTTTCCTTCTTTCTCTTTTTTTCTTTATCATAAATTTTATTTTAAATTCATTGCAAGCCCCCTCACGTGTTAAATCACTACATACACCCCCCTGACACTTTTTATTTTACACACACCAATAAAAATGTCCCATCCATCCCAGAGAGGGGCCCTCAAGGAGATGCCCCAGGAGAGATGAAGTAGCTCCCCCCTCCTAGTGATCCCCTATGGACCACACCACCAAAGGATTATGAGCCCCAAATTCCAGAGTTTGTGGGAAACTCTGGAATTCAGATTGAATGCACGGGCATCACAGAAATAGACTTTTTCAAAATCTCTCTCTCTCTCTCTGACGAATTCATAAATTTGATGGTGACCCAAACAAATTTATATGCCTAGCAGTTTATAGCTCAAAACCGACATTCTTATATGCTAGACCCCTAGGTTGGACCCCAGTAAATGCAGTCGACATTATGACATTTTGGGAGCTGTTGCTGCATGTGGGCCTGGTAAACAAAAAAAAAAAAAGAGACAATATTGGAGTTCAGATGTCTTGTACAACACTCTCATTTACAATATGGCCATGTACCGCAAAAGATTTGAATCAATTTTGAAACTCCTACATTATAATAATGCACAGTGCACCCCCCCCCCCAAATGACCCACAATTTGACCGTCTATTCAAAATAAGACCCCTCTTGGAGCACCTCAACTCCAAATTTACAGAGGTGTTCACCCCAGAAAAAGAAATTAGCATAGACGAGTCCCTTGTACATTTTAAAGGAAGGGTCAAATTCCGCCAGTACACCTACAGGTTCCGGATTTATGAGGGGAAAGATTCCCGGATACAACCCCCTAAAGGCTCCCCAGTCCTAGGAGTTACTGGAAAGATCGTGTGGGACTTACTGCACCCACTGCTGGATAAGGGTTACCACCTCTATGTGGATAACTATTATGCCAGCATACCGCTATTCATGTCCCTAAAAGCCAGAGATACTGTGGCTTGCGGCACAGTACGCAAACATCAGAAAGGCCTCACTAGACCGATGGTAGGGCGACTACTCCGAAAAGCCGACAGTAAGGGTCTCTGCCATGAGGACATCCTGGCGGTTAAGTACAAGGACATGAGGGATATCCTTGTATTGACCACCATTCACACTTACACCAGTTCTCCTGCCCGAGTGTGAGGTACCACTACCACTGTCAACAAGCCAGACTACATCCTTGATTATAACAGGCACATGGGAGGGGTTGATCTGTCTGATCAAGTTCTGAAACCCCTGAAACCCTACAGTGCCATGCGTAAAACTAAGGTGTGGTACAAAAAGCTGGCCGTATACATTGTAAGGATGGCACTGTACAATGCGTACATTTTACATCGAGCTGCTGGCCACACAGGAACTTTCCTTCAGATCCAAGAGGTGGTCATCAGGGTCCTAATTTTCAGTCAGGAAGGGGAGGGCCCGAGTACTTCAGGAGGTCATGGTTCCCGTGTTGTACCAGGACAACATTTCCCTGGTGAAGTCCCACAAACAGCAAACCGGGAAAAGACACAAAAATTATGTTAGGTTTATTACAAAAGGGGAATACGAAAAGACACCACTTATCAGTGCGACACCTGCCCAGATAAACCTGGCCTCTCCATAAAGGATTATTTCCGAATGTACCACTCATCCATGGATTTTTTATTTCATCCTGTATGCTCCCTGTAATATTTCCACTTTATATCCCTGATTTAGTCGACCTCGCTTGCATATTCACTTTCCAGCAAACAATACATATTCTATTCTTTGAGACAACTGTTAGGTCAAAAAAGTCCTTTCCACCCCTTAAAATGTTCGTACGGGGGTGCTCTTTCCGAAATGGGATCAATTCTTGAGGTTTTTCAATTCCGGGGACCTCAGGAAATGTATTTAATGAAACATGGCAGCTAAAATCCATGTCTGTTTATTCAGACCTTCAAAAAACAGTTTTTGCACTTTGCCTCTAGAGACCTGCTGTGCGCCAATACTGCAGGCTACAAGCACAAATGGGGTGTTTGCAAAAAGGGTAGTAAATGGGGAACATATACTGGGGTGCATTTTCTACTTTAACCCCTTGTGAAAGTGAAAAATTGGGGTCTGCTAGTAATTTTTCATTTTTATAAATGTGTGATTTGAAATGCTTTCTCAAGTATTTCTGTCTTCTGTGAGACACCTGTTTGCCTAAAAGTACCCTTTCTACCACTTAAAATGTTCGTACGGGGGTGCTTTTTCCGAAATGGGGTCAATTCTTGGGGATTTTCATTTCTGGGGACCTCAGAAAAATCTATCTAATGCGACATGGCAGCTTAAATCCATGTCAGTTTATTCAGGCCTTCTAAAAAACTGTTTTTGCACTTTGCCTCCAGAAACCTGCTGTGCGCCAATACTGCAGGCTACAAGCACATATGGGGAGTTTGCAAAAAGGGTAGAAAATGGGGAACATATACTGGGGTGCATTTTCTCCTTTAACCCCTTGTGAAAGTGAAAAATTGGGGTCTGTAAGGTGCATCATTTTTTTAGCACATATGGGGTTTTCACGTATTCGGGGGGGGGAAATGGGGAACAAAATGTGGGATGCATTTTGTCCTGTTACCCCTTGTGAAAGTAAAAAAATGTGGGTGTAAACCAACTTTCTTGGGAAAAAAATGTAATTTTTCATTTTTATAGCCAAGCGTTTCATAATTCTGTGAAATGCCCAATGGGTCAAAGTGATCACTACACACCTTGAAATATTCCTTGAGGGGTGTAGTTTCCAGAATTGGGTGACTTTTTGGGGGTTTCCACTGTAGCGCCACCTCAGGGTGTCTTCATATGCATCATAGCTCCCAATTACCATTCCAGCTAAATTCGCTCTCCAAAAGCCATATGGTGCTCCGTCCACTCTGAAGCCTGCTGTGCACCCATATATCAGTTTTTGAGCACACATGGGGTGTTTCTGTAAACTCCAGATTCAGGGTAATAGATTTTGAGTTTTCTTTGGCTGTTAACCCAAGATGTGTGGAAGAAAAAATAGATTAAAATTTCAAATCTGCTTAAAAAACTGACATTTTGAAATTTCTTTCCCATTTTCCTTTAATTCTCATGGGGAACCTAAAGGGTTAACAAAGTTTGTAAAAATCAGTTTTGAATACCTTGAGGGGTGTCATTTCTTAAATGGGGTGATTTATGGATGGTTTCTAATATGTAAGCCCCAGAAAGTGACTTCATAACTGAACTGGTCCTGAAAAAATTGGGTTTTGGAAATGTTCTTAAAAATTTTAAGATTTGCTTCTAAACTTCTAAGACTTCTAACGTCCCAAAAATTTAAATGTCATTTTTAAAATGATCCAAACATGAAGTAGACATATGGGGAATGTAAAGTAATTACTATTTTTGGAGGTATTACTATTAGAGATGAGCGAACATTAAAAAAAAGTCTGTTGTTCGGCGTTCGGGTGGTGGTAAGTCGCTTATCCCGTTATGGATTCCACTATAGCGGCATATGGAATCCATAAGGGGCAGCTGCCACCAACCCGAACTTTTGCACAGCCGAAGGACCTGGGGTGACGTCACTGTCATGTGATCAGTGCAGGGCGTGGCTCAGCACAGGATCAAATCCAGTGCTGAGCCACGCCCCTTCACAGATCACATGACAGTGATGTCACCCCAGGTCCTTCGGCTGTGCAAGATTCGAGTTGGTGGCAGCCGCTTATGGATTCCATATGCCGCTATAGTGGAATCCATAACGGGATAGCGACTTACCACCACCCGAACGCTGAACAACAGACTTTTTTTTAATGTTCGCTCATCTCTAATTACTATCTATAATAACAGTTAAGAAATTAAAATTTGGAAATTTGCTAATTTTTCCAAATTTTTTGAAAATTTGGTATGTTTTTTATTTAAAAAAATGAAAATTTTGACTTATTTTTACCACTGTCATGAAGTACAATATGTGACGCTAAAACAATCACAGAATGACCTGTATAAGTAAAAGCGTTTTAACCTCTTCAGGACGCAGGGTGTACATGTACGCCCTTGTGTCCTGGTACTTAAGGACCCAGGGCGTACATGTACACCCTGCGAATATCCGATCACCGCTGCGCACGTGGCGGTGATCGGAACAAGATGCCTGCTGAAATGAATCAGCAGGCACCTTGGCACAATGCCCAGGGGGGTCCTGTGACCCCCCCCATTTCAGCGATCGCAGCAAACCGCAGGTCAATTCAGACCGGCAGTTTGCTGCGCTTTCTGTAGTCTCTGATCTCGGCGGTCAGAGACTAAAAAATGCCCCAAACTTATAAATTTTAAACCCCCCCACTGCACCCCGCCACATTAGTGTCCCCCCAGGCGGTGCAGGGGGGGTGATTGCGGGCAGCGCTGCCGGTGGGCGGCACGGGAGGCGATCCCCCGCCCGCCTCCTTTCAAATGCTTTCCCTGGTGTCTAGTGGGTATAACAGGGGGTCAGCACATTGCTGACCCCCTGCTATAAACTGCTGACATCTGTGCTGCAGATGTCAGCAATTTAACCCCTTCCATGCCGCAGTCCGTACGGACCGCTGTATGGAAGGTGTTTACAGGGAGGGAGCTCCCTCCCTCTCCCATCGGGGGGCTGCTGTGCCTTTGCAGCCCCCCGAAGGGTGGGATAGCAGAGGGAGGGGGCTCCCCTCCCTCCCCATTCATCACCGGCTGCTCTGTTATGGCAGCGGGTGATGGTTGCCATGGGAGCAGGACGCTTTTAGAAGCGTCCTGCTTGCCATGGTACTGAAACTCTGAATAGGCTTTGCTAAAGGCAAAAGCCTATTCAGACTTTGTAAAGTAAAAAATACAGTAAGTACACTATATAGTGTACTTACTGTATTATATAGACACCAGATCCACTGAAAAATACATATCACTGAATAAAAATAAAAAATATCAAATACACTACACATATTAGGTAGGGATGTCCCGATACCATTTTTTTAAGACCGAGTACGAGTACCGATACTTTTATTTAAGTACTCGCCGATACCTCATATAAACATCGGCGCAGTTACTGATAGCAATGAAAACAATTAAAGCTGGAATTTGGTTGCTATGGACAACGGCTTTTCTTTTCCTTTGTACAAGTGTTAATAAATTAATAAATGGGAATATAATAGCGTTTTCAAACCAATGTGCCTCCAGGGGGATCTGTTTTTGGGGGATCTGTGGAGGACACTGTTATGGAGGATCTGTGGATGTCACCGTTATGGGGGATCTGTGGATGACGCACTGTTATGGGGGATCTGTGGATGACACTGTTATGGGGGATCTGTGGATGACACTGTTATGGAGGATCTGTGGATGTCACCGTTATGGGGATCTGTGGATGACGCACTGTTATGGGGGGATCTGTGGATGACGCACTGTTATGGGGGATCTGTGGATGACGCACTGTTATGGGGATCTGTGGATAACACAGTGTTATGGGGGATCTGTGGATGACACACTGTTATGGGGGATCTGTGGATGACGCACTGTTATGGGGGATCTGTGGATGGCACCGTTATGGGGGATCTGTGGATGGCACCGTTATGGGGATCTGTGGATGGCACCGTTATGGGGATCTGTGGACGACACCGTTATGGGGGGACCTGTGGACGTCACCGTTATGGGGGACCTGTGGACATCACCGTTATGGGGGGACCTGTGGACATCACTGTTATGGGGGGGACCTGTGGACATCACTGTTATGGGGGAGGGGACCTGTGGACATCACTGTTATGGGGGGACCTGTGGACGGGGGGACCTGTGGACATCACTGTTATGGGGGAGGGGGACCTGTGGACATCACTGTTATGGGGGGAACCTGTGGACATCACTGTTATGGGGGAACCTGTGGACATCACTGTTATGGGGGAACCTGTGGACATCACTGTTATGGGGGGACCTGTGGACATCACTGTTATGGGGGGATCTGTGGATGAGGCTGTAATGGGGGATCTGTGGATGACACTGTTAGGGGCTATGTGGATGACACATATATAGCATCTTATGCTATATACATGTCATCCACAGATCCCCCCCATTAGTGTCATCCAGATTACACTTGCGGAGGCCGGTGCAGCTTGACTCATACACCGGCCCTGCAGCTGCTATATTCTGTTTCATTACCCCTAACTTACTGTGCCCGTGATTACTAACTATTAATGCGCAGTCCCCCATGCTCCTGCCTGCGCGCCTTCTGTAATCATAAAGTGGGCGGAGCGGCAGGCGGGACATGAGGCGCATGGAGGAACTGAGAGCTCAAGCTGCCCGATTCCTCCATGCGCCCCATGTCCCGCCTGCCCGCTCCGCCCACTTTATGATTACAGAAGGCGCGCGGGGCAGGAGCATGGAGGGACTGCGCATTAATAGTTAGTAATCACGGGCACAGTAAGTTAGGGGTAATGAAACAGAATATAGCCGCTGCCGAACCGGAACTTCCGGTATCGGCAGTGGTATCGGCGGCATTTTTACGAGTACAAATACTCTTGAAAATGCCGGTATCGGTCCCGATACCGATACTAGTATCGGTATCGGGACATCCCTAATATTAGGTATCACCGCATCCATAAAAATCTCCTCTATAAAAATATCACATGACCTAACCTCTCACGCAAATACCGTAAAAAGAAAACAAAAAAAATGGTGTAAAAAAGCCATTTTTTGTCACCTTGCATCACAAAAAGTGCAATACCAAGTGATCAAAAAGGCGTATGCCTCCCAAAATAGTACCAATAAAACCGCCATCTCTTCCTTCAATAAATGAGTCCTTACATAGGACAATCGCCCAAAAAAATAAAAAAAATATGGCTCTCAGACTATGGAGACACTAAAACATTATTTCTTTTTCTTTTTTCTAAAATGCTATTATTGTGTTAAAGTAAAATAAATAAAAAAATAAAATAAAAACAATGTAAAAAAAAACATTTTTGTCACCTCACATCTAAAAAACTGTAATAGCAAGCGATCAAAAAGTTATATGCATCCAAACATAGTGCCAATCAAACCGTCATCTCATCCCGCAAAAAATGATACCCCACATAGGACAATCACCCCCCCCCCCAAAAAAAAAATATATGGCTCTCAGACTATGGAGACACTAAAACATGATTTGTTTTGTTTTAAAAAATGATAATATTGTGTAAAACTTAAATAAATAAATAAAAAGTATACATATTTTGTATCGGCGCGTCCGTCGCAACTTGCTCTATAAAAATAACACATGACCTCAGGTGAACACAACAAAAAACAAAAAATACGGTGTCAAAAGACATTTTTGTCACCTTACATCACAAAAAGTGTAATAGCAAGCGACCAAAATGTCGTATGCACCCCAAGATAGTTCCAATCAAACCGACATCTCATCCCGCAAAAAATGAGCCCCAAAATAAAAAAAATATATGGCTTTCAGAATGTGAAGACACTAAAAAATCATTTTTTTTCAAAAATGCTTTATTATGTAAAACTGAAACAAACCCCCCAAAAAGTAGCCATATTTGGTATTGCCGTGTCAGTAGCAACCTGCTCTATAGAAATAGCACACAATCTAACCTGTCAGTTCAACGATGTAAATAACAAAAAATAAAAACGGTCCGAAAATGGCTATTTTTTTCCAACTTTCCATTTTAATCCATTTTTCCAGTAACAAAGCAAGGGTTAACAGCCAAACAAAACTCAATATATATTGCCCCGATTCTCTAGTTTGCAGAAACACCCCATATGTGTTCGTAAACTGCTGTATGGCCAAACGGCAGGACGTAGAAGGAAAGGAACACCATATGGTTTTTGGAAGGCATGTTTTGCTCGTTTTTTGACACTATGTCCCATTTGAAGCCCCCCTGATGCACCCCTACAGTAGAAACTCCAAAAAAGTGACCCTATTTTGGAAATTACAGGATAAGGTGGCAGTTTTGTTTGTATTATTTTAGTGTAAATATGATTTTTGGTTGCTCTCTATTACACTTTTGTTAACCCTAAAGGGTTAACAAAGTTTGTAAAATCGGTTTTGAATACATTCAGGGGTGTAGTTTCTTAGATGGAGTCACTTTTTTGGAGTTTCTACTCTAGGGGTGCATCTGGGGGCTTCAAATGGGACATGGTGTCAAAAATCCAGTCCAGCAAAATCCACCTTCCAAAAACAATATGACGTTCCTTTCCAAACTACAGAATCGGGGGAATAGATATTGAGTTATGTTTGGCTGTTAACCCTTGCTTTGTTACTGGAAAAAATGGATTCAAATGGAAAATTTTTCAAAAAATCGAAATTCAGAAATTTTATCTCCATTTGCCATTAACTCTTGTGGAAAACCTAAAGGGTTAATGACGTTTGTAAAATCAGTTTTGAATACCTTGAGGGGTGTAGTTTCTAGAATGGAGTCATTTTTGGGTGGTTTCTATTATGTAAGCCTCACAAAGTGACTTCAGACCTCAACTGGTCCCTAAAAAGTGGGTTTTTGAACATTTCTGAAAAATTTCAAGATTTGCTTCTAAACCAAAAAATAAAATGGCATTCCCAAAATGAACGATACATGAAGTAGACATATGTAAAGTGTAAATCAATAACTTTTTTGGGCGGTATTACTATATATAGAGAGATTGAAACTCGGAAAATTGCAAATTTTTCCAAATGGCCTGGGCAGAAAGGTGAAAACTGGACCAGGGTAGAAGGGGTTAATAATAAAACTGGAGCTACCAGCGATCTTGGCTGTGGCACCGAACAATTCAGGATTTTTTGTGATTATGGGGTTGTCGTGGCAACTTATGAGTCTTGCTGCCATTCCATTCAAGTTCAATGGCTGCACTACAACACATGCAGTACATGCTTTGTATTATGCTTTGTATGCATTCCCCAAAACTGTCTGTTGGTGGCACTGTTTAGTTAATTATGCCCTAACTCAGCAGGGGGAATTAGCTTTCCCCTCTGAGGGAGGTGTTTTTTCATGAATAGTGCATCAGCCACTTCAGAGTTTTAGCTCTGCCTGCGTTCAGGGCAGATGCCAATTCAGTTTAGCTCTAGGAGAAACACTATTCCAGTTGAGAGATTAATCCCTGAGAAAAAGCTGGAGAAGACATTCATAGACTGTCCAGGATCACAAGGCCATGCGTGTTAGCAAGGTATTCACTGTTTATGGCTGATATCAGGGGCGTAGCTATAGAGGGTGCAGAGGTAGCAGTCACTAATGGGCTCAGGAGGCTGATTGGGCCCAAAGACGCTTGTGCTGCATAGGAAGACACCGGTATTATAGAAAGTACATGTTGGTCAAGTCACATCTCTGACTGGAAGGGGTTAGGTCAATGTCAGATTGGGGTGCTTTGGGCCCACCAGTAAAAGTTGTTCTGGGGGCCCACTGTACAGCTACATGTAAATATAACCTGCTAACACAGCGGCAGGCAGCAGCAAGACGCTTCATGATGACTGATTGTTGTGGGTCCCTGTAGCGACTTTGAGAAGATGGATCCCTGAGGAAAGAGCAGGCTGGCTGGTCTGCCTCTGTACCTACAAATCATCTCAGCCATCTGACGTATCTAGAATAGTAAAATTGGAAGTTTGTTAAATACTTCTACCCAGTTTTTCATGGACGCATAAGCTGGTTGGGATGCTGCCTACTACCACTTCTACTGTCACTTGTGCCACTTGTGTAGAGGGTGGGAAACTAGGGGTCCTGTTGGAAACTGTTACTAACAGCCAGACCCCTGCTGCATCCACCAGCATGGGAGATAATGTCAATGCCGGTTGATTAACACCTCATATGCTGGGTCAGCGCTGACAGCGGCATTTGGGAGGCTTGCACTCACTCTTCTGAGCCATCTGAACCCCACTAGGGTGGCCAGGCGTCCGGTTTTAGGCCGGACAGTCCAGCTTTCAGACGCTCTGTCCTTCGTCCGGCGCAGGTCCTGGACGGACGCAGCATTGTGCTGTCTGAGCGTGAGCTGCAGCAACTGACTGAGGCTTCTCTCACCCCCAGTCAATCACTAGAGCCGACAGACATGGTTCCCTGTGGCTGACTGAGGGGGAGAGAAGCACCCCGGGCTTCCCCAGCTCACCTTCCCGTCAGAAAGTTCTTCCCCCTCCTCATGCCGTTTTTTCTGGCCAGTGGTGGGGGCGTTTCTTCATGGAGCCTAGGGCGTGGTTTATCCATTTCGGAACATGGCCGGTGAAGTCCGGCTCTCTGGGGTAAAGCCAGTGGCCACCCTAGTACCCGCGTTGTGGGAACCCGATGGTTGCCATGGCGGCCCCAAGCTATGAATAAAAAGTAGACATATTTGATATTGTCGCCTCCATAACAACATGCTCTATAAAAATAGCACATGATCTAATAACCTGTCAGGTGAACACCGTAAAAACTAAAAATAAAAACTGTGCCAGAACATCCATCTTTTGGTTACCTTGCCTCACGAAAAGTGTAATATAGAGCAATCAAAAGTCATATATACCACAAAATAGAACCAATAAAAGTGTCACCTTATCCTATAATTTCCAAAATAGTGTCACTTTTTTGGAATGTTGTAATGTAACCTGATATTACATAATAATGGCCTGGACTTGCTGGGAGTCGTAGTCCTGTCTTCATACCTCCTCTTGTAATTGTACTCTGATATTACATGATAACTGCTTGGATATGCTGGGAGTTGTAGTCCTCCCAGCATTTCCCTGGCTCTTACATTGAATCCATTCTTCCTCACATGCTGTCATCACTGGTGTTCTTCATTACTTTACTGCACTGCTGAGCTCCGCCTCCTGTCCTGGTCACATGATGGTGATGTCATTGCAGGTCCTTCATCACCTCTTCTCTGCTGAGCTCCGCCTCCTGCACCTGACGTCATCGCAGGTCCTACAGCTCCAGTAGAAGAGTGCTGCTGGTGCCGGGAGCTGTTATATGTTATATATGTACAGGGAGGGGACCTTACACTGCATTGTAAAGTGCAACTTTTCAGCTGTCTGCCCGCTCGCTTCCACGGATGTTCAGCTGAACAGCAGCAGTAAAGCAGGGGGCCCTTTAGGCGATAGGGGCCCTGGGTAATTGCCCAGTTTGCCCCCCCCCCCTTCTAACGCCGGCCCTGCTCAAGATACGTTCACACAGAGCTTTCCTATTTGGATGGAAAGTTGAGATGTAGAATTGATGCAGAATCCGCACCAAGAATGAAAGTCACTTCTTTCTTCCACTCCACTATTTTTATCAAACTGCTTGCGGAGAAGAAAACATACCGTGTAAATTACTAGACGGTTTTTCCCACAGAAATCAATGGGAGGTGGATTGCATACGCTTTCTGTGCAGATTTTATAAGTTTGCCAAAAAAAATCTACATAGAAAGATCACAGTCTGAACATACCCTTACAGTGCCTTCACCCTAAGAAAATTTCGGCTTCACGGCAAATACAATTTATACCATCAAATTCCACTTAGTTGGGTTTAATTCGCTCATCTCTAGTTATACTCGGATGGTGTTTTACACAATTCTCTTAATCTATCCCCCGCTGGTGTCAGATGCCCCACACCATGCCACTGCTATGGGGCTTAAAGGGGTAGTCCGGTTCATTACAAGTTGTCCTCTACCTACAGGGTACTGCCTTCCGTCCATTGTATAGATTCTCGCATGGCTGGCAGAAACAGCTGACAATTGTGGATGTTGTTTGTCTGCCCCCCTTTTCATGATGACTTTGAACCTTGGTGACAGTGGAACTATGGGGCCGTCCATATTTTCCTCCTCATATCCAGAGCTGAGCTGTTCCTGTGGCTCTTCGTTCTCCTGCTTATTTGGAAGCAGCCTGGCCTCTAGGTGACCTCCGAGGAGGAGGCAGAGAACGAGCAGAAAGCAGGCAGTATACATATTTTCTGTACTCCGCTCTAGGCAGGAACTGCTGTGCACTCCGGAGAGTTTTCGTGAAGGCAAGTGAGATGCTGGACACTGGAACTCTAGAAGAGGCAGCAAACAACTGAGGAGATTATGGTGCGCCAACACCTACGTGCTAGTTGCTTGTGACATCACCTCTTTATAATATGTCTTTGACATCATCTCATTATAATATTTTTGAAAAAAACTTTACTTGCCACTGTCACAGCGAAATGTAATAGTTAATCAGCCTGTTAATTGGGGCGGCGAGACATACCTATTTTTTTTTGTGCTAAACACCTCTTTTGCATCTGTGACACGGATATAGAATTGTTCGTCCGTCAGCCAATTTAGTGGGTGACCGTAACAAAATGAGGAGAGCATCAACTAGGGGCTGTGGTCATGGTGCTGCTGGTGGTGGTGGTGGAGCTCCTGCTGCAGGGAGAGGACATTGTCGATCTGTGCCAGCTACGCGTCCAAATGAAATGCCTTCCTCTGGTGCACGCAGGCGACAGGACATTCTGCATCATTTTGTAGGCCCGAATACTGCACCAAGAATGGTAAGGCCAGAGCAAGTAGAGGAGGTAGTAGATTGGATGGCTGAGAGTGCCTCCAGTTCCTTCACATTATCTTCCTCCACTGCTGAAAGCACAGAGTTGACACCGGCGGCACACAGGCATCCGTCTTCCACCTTAACCTCTTGCACATCAGCCAAGCAGTCTGAGCCACAAGTCATGCGGCAGTCACTTATGCTTTTTTTATGACTCTTCTGGCGGGTTTTTCGTGGGTCACCCACCTAGCCCTGCCACAGAAGTGAGATTGAGTGTACCGACGCCCAACCAGCAGCACGTCTCTGATGACAATGATGAAACACAGGTGTCAACTGCTGGGGCTTTCTGCAGTATGCAAACCAGCCAGGAGGGAAGGGGTGAGGAGTGCATGGAAGATAATGTGGAGGATGATGATGTGCTAGACCTCACATGGCATCCAGGTCATGCCAGTGACATATGCAGTTCGGAGGAAGGGGTGAGGGGCACACAGCGCCAGCCGCACCACAAAAGAGGGAGCAGGGTGCAAAAGCAGAGCGGTCGTCCCCCAGCCAATACACCTGCTATTGCCCAACGCGCCAAGAGACATAGCACTGCAAAGCCAGCGAATAGGAGTTCCCTGGTGTGGCAGTTTTTCAGGTAGTGTGCTGACGACAGGACATGGGTGGTTTGCACGCTGTGCAGTCAGACCCTGAAGCGAGGCATAAATGTTGTAAACCTGAACACCACCTGCATGATCCGGCATCTAACCGCAAAGCACGAGCTGCAGTGTAGTAGACACCTCAAGGACCACTAAAGATCAGAGGCTCCTCCTGCTCCCTCTTCTGCTGCTGTCTCGGCCTCTTCCTCCCCCTCTGGAACGACAGTAGCACCTGCCACCGCGCAAACAGAGGATGTGGCAGCAACAACACCACCACCACTGAGCATCTCCACACTGTTCCATGGTAGCGTTCAGCTGTCCATCCCCCAAACACTGGAGAGAAAGAGGAAGTACACCCATGCCAACCCACGAGCCCTGGCACTGAATGCCAGCATTTCAAATTTGCTAGTCTTTGAAATGCTGGCATTCTGTCAGTTGAAGACAGAGTTTTAAAAATGTCATGATGGCAGCTGTCCCACTGTACGTGGTTCCCAGCCCTAGCAGCTGGAGAGACTGTGCAAGCAGCTGCAGGCGATAGTGGAGTTTCTGCTGCAGCATGCATGGTTGAGTCTCTGTGCAGGGCCGCCATCAGGGGGGTACAGCCCAGAACCTGGGGGGGCCCGGCCAGTCCTGAAACTTTTTTTTTTTTTTTTTTATTGTGGCAGCCGGCTCTGGGGCCCAGTGCTTCTCCCCCTCTTCCTTCTGCAGCCTGTCTCTTACCTCCCGGGGCCCCAGCTATCTTGTTCTGAGAACAAGATAGCTGGAGTCTCGGCAGATCCATGATTAGAATGTAGTTGCTAGAAGGAGGTCTGTGACATCACTGGTCACATGCTCCTTCATAGTCACATGAACAAACCCGACAGCAGCAGCAGCTTGTGGAGGGAGGAGGGGCTGTGTGCCTGCAGGCTGCTCAGTGAGGGAGGCTGTGCTGCAGTCCTGGAGTCTACAGAGCTTCATGGAGAGCAGGTGAGGGGCAGCTCATGTATGAGGGGCAGGTGGAGCACTCAGGAGCAGTGGGGTTCAAGTGGAGTGGAATCTGGTGCAATTAAGGGGGTTTATAGCACAGATCCAGGTGTATTCTGAGGGCCATGGTGTATGTGTGTCTGTCCCTGTCCCTGTGTGTGTCTCTGTCTGTCTGTCCCTGTGTGTGTCTCTGTCTGTCCCAGTGTGTGTCTCTGTCTGTCCCTGTGTGTGTCTCTGTCTGTCTGTCCCTGTGTGTGTGTCTCTGTCTGTCTGTCCCTGTGTGTGTGTCTCTGTCTGTCTTTCCCTGTGTGTGTGTCTCTGTCTGTCTTTCCCTGTGTGTGTCTGTGTCTGTCTGTCCCTGCGTGTCTGTATCTGTCTGTCTGTCCCTGCGTGTGTCTGTATCTGTCTCTCTGTCCCTGCGTGTGTCTGTATCTGTCTGTCTGTCCCTGCGTGTGTCTGTATCTGTCTGTCTGCCCCTGCGTGTGTCTGTATCTGTCTGTCTGTCCCTGCGTGTGTCTGTATCTGTCTGTCCCTGCGTGTGTCTGTATCTGTCTGTCTGTCCCTGCGTGTGTCTGTATCTGTCTGTCTGTCCCTGCGTGTGTCTGTATCTGTCTGTCCCTGTGTGTGTGTCTGTCTGTCCCTGCGTGTGGGTCTGTCTGACGTGCAAACTAGCTAATTTACTCACCTCACTGGCGCTGACATAATTGAAGAGAAGTGCCGTAATCTCTCCCAGACGCACTGCGCGAGATTACGTCAGCCGCAAGTGAGGTGAATAAATTAACTAGTAGGCGGCACTGGGCTCCGGAGTGTGGCGCGATTCTGAAGAAAAAAAGGTCTTCGCTTTATTATACCACTATTAATTCTGAGTGTTGGGGGTCACTTATGGGGGATCAGTGTGGATGGCACTTAGGGGGGATCGGTCTGTGGATGGCACTTAGGGGGGATCTGTGGATGACATATATATAGCATAAGATGCTATATATGTGCCATGCACAGATCCCCCCCACAACAGTGCCATCCACAGATCCCCCCCCCCACAACAGTGCCATCCACAGATCCCCTCCCCCACAACAGTGCCATCCACAGATCCCCTCCCCCACAACAGTGCCATCCACAGATCCCCTCCCCCACAACAGTGCCATCCACAGATCCCCTCCCCCACAACAGTGCCATCCACAGATCCCCCCCACAACAGTGCCATCCACAGATCCCCCCCCACAACAGTGCCATCCACAGATCCCCCCCCACAACAGTGCCATCCACAGATCCCCCCCCACAACAGTGCTATCCACAGATCCCCCCAAAACAGTGCCATCCACAGATCCCCCCCAAAACAGTGCCATCCACAGACCCCCAAAACATTGCCATCCACAGATCCCCCTCCCAAAAAGCAGTGCCATCCACAGACCCCCAAAAAAAACAGTGCCATCCACTGTTCCCCCCCCCCCCCAAAACAGTTCCATCCACAGGCCACCATTAGTTCAAGTCCCACCAAATGCTCACCTTATGGTTAAAAATAAATTTTTTCTTATTTTTCTCCTCAAAAACCTAGGTGCGTCTTTTTATGCTTTTCTATCTTGAGCTGTGTAAGGGGCCCCAAAATTTCTGATGGCAGCCCTGTCTGTGGAACAATACAATTTCACAACCAACGAGTGGGCCTCTATAAGGGACGTGTAAGCCGTGTTCACCGAAAAAGAAAAGTAAAATCCTCTATCGGACTCTTGGGCCTCCTTCACACGGCCATAGGTGTCATGTGCCCATATTGTGGACCGGATTTGCAGATCCGCAATACACGGGCACCGTTCCGTGGCCATTCCGCATCACTGATGCGGACCTATTCATTTCAATGGGTCTGGAGATGCGGAACGGGATGATGGAACGGAACACTACGGAAGCACTACGGAGTGCTTCCGTGGTGTCCCGTTCCGTACTTCCATCCCGCAAAAAGATAGAACATGTCCTATCTTTTTGCGGAACGGGGAAGTGAATGGGTGCACGATCCGCTGCGGCTGCCCCACGGTCAGTGCCCGTGCATTCCTGTCTGCAATTTGCGGCCCGCAGCACGGGCACAGGACAACTACGGCCGC
Organism: Bufotes viridis; assembly: GCA_033119425.1. Taxonomy (NCBI): domain Eukaryota; kingdom Metazoa; phylum Chordata; class Amphibia; order Anura; family Bufonidae; genus Bufotes; species Bufotes viridis. The sequence goes on from JAKVIS010001025.1 coordinate 32,826, forward strand.
GTGAAATAGGCCTTGATCTGTGATCCTTTCTATAAAGGGGAACACCCCACTTGACCACCCTCTTTTGGCCCTCCTACATAGTATACAGGTAATAAATGGGCTACAATCAACCAAGGTGAAACAGCTTCCAGGAAGGTGCGCAGTTACAGATTATAATGCTCTCCGTGGTTCCTGTTGCTGATCCTTACACTTATTATGCAGTCCTTAATCTTATGCCTGTTGTGGCAATGGGAATAGTGATGGATGCAGTAAAGTACCAGGAAAGCATGGAAAAGGGGTGTTGTTTGTACCAGGAGCGTGTCACCAAGGGGCCCAGCCTTAGTGGAGTGAAGGCCCTAGATATAGGTGGCCACTAAGTTAGTTGGTGGACCCCAAGAAATTAGCTTGGCTGGCTCCAGCTAGTCCGGGACGGGCTTTTACTGGGAACAGTATACGACAAAAATTGGCGAGCACTCATATATTTGGCGTCCAATTGAGGTACATAAAAGATATTTTATTCAAACAATAAAATTGCATAAAATAAAAATAAAAAGATAGCTGTAGAATAAAATCAATTCAATGAAATAACTACCCACAATCCTATTAGTGTTTGGTTAACATGTGTAACAAAGAGGATCACATTTGTGTGGTTGGCACCTGCTGCACCTAAAGTTGGAGGCATAGTGTCTTATAGTGTTTATTATTCAGTCATATGGAAATTGATAGAAGGGATCGGATGGGTATCTTAGAGCCAAGGAGACGTCACAGTGTCGGGAAACAACCCGGCATGCGACGTCTCATCGATTCCGAGACACCCAGCCTATAAAAATCCAAAGATCTCCAAATTGGAATTTAATCCTTTCGGTAATAGTGACCCGAATTTATATATACGTCTGGATTTTCTCTGTAACTCAACCGACTACAGGCACAAGTGTAACCCTGTTGCGATTTTTTGTGCACAGTTATATTCGCAACAATACAAGTGATTTGAGAAAAAGAATGCGAATGTTTCTGTGACTCCATTAGGTGCAGCAGGTGCCAACCACACAAATGCGATCCTCTTTGTTACACATGCTAACCAAACACTAATAGGATTGTGGGTAGTTATTTCATTGAATTGATTTTATTCTACAGCTATCTTTTTATTTTTATTTTATGCAATTTTATTGTTTGAATAAAATATCTTTTATGTACCTCAATTGGACGCCGAATGTATGAGTGCTCGCCTATTTTTGTTGTATACTTTTTCCTTTTACCAGAGGGTTGGGTGACCCCTCCTTTGGGTTAGAAGCACCACACCAGAGCTGATCAGGAGTGAGCCACCGCAGCAAATACAATATATTTATTTACTGGGAACAGGCAATGTGCTGGGTGGGTGCCTGTTCCCCATGCTCCAGTCCGGGATTTTGGACAATGCTCATGTCCAGAGATGCTATTTAATCCTGTTGTTGGACTTGGGTGGGGCTCCCAGTCTGGGAAAGGAGCAGGCTGTGTCGAGGCCTGTGGGAGCCGGGACCCTCTAACCCTGTGTGTGGGGTAAGCACTGGTGATGGGTTTTGGGGAGCTGGGTGATAGACCCAGATGCCGATAGAGAGGGAAAGACTGTAGTCAGTGGCCAGACGGCCGAGGATTTATGTTTGGGATTTATGTTTTGTGATTGAAAATAAAGCATTGTTTGGACTTCAATCTGGTGTCCATGGCGAAATCTGTGAGAATGACCCCCGAATAAGAGATGATCCCTACACTGTGTATATATATATATATATAACTCCTGTCATCTATAAAACAATTGGAATGTATAATAAATGCACATACACAAACCATTCCTGCATCGCTGGTTGTTCTTTGGAGACTGAATGGTACCTACCTTATTTTGTTTCTGTATTTCGAAGGATTAAATTGCAAACATATTGACAGTGGAAGCTCCCTGCTTGACGTATGCAACTAGTGCAATTGTATGGGGCGCATTACTCCTGTACACTGCCGGGGGCGCCAGCCTAGCTACAGGTTCTGTTCATCCAGCATTCCACGCCTTCACCTTCCACTATTAGGAGTGTTGAGGCCATAGAGGCTGCAGCACAGAACTCCTATCGACAACCCCCAAACCTCAAGCCTTGCCTTTATTTCATAAGGTATGCCCCCTTGTTTACCATGTCCTTTTTGCTGTCCATACAGAGGTCTTGTCCATAAAATGGCTGCTGACGGAGGGTCAGGTGACCAAGCAAATCACCTCCATGTGATGTCTCCTCCGTACACTCCACCTGCCATCTGTACTTGCACTCTACCTTCCATTTGCACTGTTTAGCGCAGGTGCCGTGTGTTTGAATGAAGGAGACTGAGTGATGTGCCTGGTCACATGACCCTTCATCAGCGGCCATCTTATGGACAGCTCCGATGATTTGCCTAAAAATGTAGCAAACACAGAATATCAACAAAGACTATAGGGGTTGTTTACTATACTGACATACACCTAAATTAGATGTAACTGTTGAGCCGCTATCTAAAATTGTCGGCGTGGCGAGGGCGAGGAAGGGGACGGCCCGGGAGGTTTCTTACATTTAGAAATGGCACTGGATCCACCGCCAGCACAGGGCCCTTATTAAGACTTAATAAATGTGCCCCTATATTACTAAATAAACAAAAATCACAGAAAAAATAAAGATAAAAACATCCTGAATGATATGATAAACAAATATGCGGATGTCTCTGGCTACATTATTGAAAAAATCGCAGAATAAAGGATAATAATGCACTAAGAATGAGGGATTAGTCTATATAAAACCCTTAGTGCATTATTATCCTTTATTCTGTGAGTTTTTTTTAAAGAATGTAGCCAGGGACATCCATACATTTGTTTATCATGTCATGCAGGAAGGTTTTCTTTGTTTTTTTTCTGTGTTTTTTGATTATTTTGTAGTATATGCTTGAGGGAGTGGCACCTTCAATTGTGAATGCGCTCCTATTTTATTTTGGGCGTAGCATTCCTGTGCACTTTTGCCCTTCCTGTCAAACAGACCGCCTTGATTAGGTGGTACATATAGCGGTGCTTGCTCTCTCATTGGTTTCTGGATGCACATAGAGGTCACTAGGAGCAGCCCACTATATGTGCAGAGTCTGCGCACCTGAACATAGAGGCCCAATGGTATAGGTAGGTTTAGCATAGGACCTGCCTGACCTGAGACCACCTTGGCGGGGATAGGTGGGCACAAATGTGTTTTGATCAAAATATATTGGCTAAGAGTCTCAGATTTTATTACATCAGAATGAGGACTTAGTCCATTTAAAATGCGTGCATCTATTTTGTTAGTGAAAATGACTAATATTCGAAAATACGAATATATATTACTACATTCTAAATATTTGCGAATTCTCGACTTTCCGATATTCGCGTCCAATACTACTGATAAACCACCTAGTAGTACTGACTGTGCAGTAAATCTTATCATCTCTGCTCCATCCTATTTACCAGCACAGTATTAAACATGCACCCACTGGATATATGGCTTTATCGCTATGTAATAGAAACATAGAATGTGTCGGCAGATAAGAACCATTTGGCCCATCTAGTCTGCCCAATATGCTGAATACTATGAATAGCCCCTGGCCCTATCTTATATGAAGGATGGCCTTATGCCTATCCCATGCATGCTTAAACTCCTTAACTGTATTTGCAGCTACCACTTCTGAGGGAAGGCTATTCCATGCGTCCACTACTCTCTCAGTAAAGTAATACTTCCTGATATTACTTTTAAACCTTTGCCCCTCTAATTTAAAACTATGTCCAAAGTTTCAATGTCCTTCTGCAGATATGGTCTCCAGTACTGCACACAATACTCCCGATGAGGTCTCCCTAGTGCTCTGTAGAGCGGCACGAGCGCCTCCCTCTTTCTACTGTTAATGCCTCTCCCTATACACCCAAGCATTCTGCTGGCATTACCTGCTGCTCTATGACATTGTCTGCCCACCTTTAGGTCGTCTAATATAATGACCCCTAAATCCCTTTCCTCAGATACTGAGGTTAGTACTGTATCACTGATTTTATATTCTGCTCTAGGGTTTTTACGCCCCAGGTGCATTATCTTGCACTTATCGACATTAAATTCATATGTAATGGACCCTCATTAAAACCGCACGCAAGACCACCCGAACCAAAGTTTATAAAATAAATGCACAACACACTTAAATTGGGTTTTAAATGGAGAATATTTATTTAAAATTAAATTACTGTATATTCTTTCAGTGCCGCAAATTTATTATCAGACTTCACTATGAAAATGACACTGAAAATGGCACACCCCCGACTCACGAAGAATCACCCCCAGCACTCAGGAGAGGAAAAACCCCTGTGGAGGAAACCTCTAGGGAACCGTGGCTGGAGGGCTGCCCTTCCCTTGGGCTTAGAAGGTTAATGCCAACATGGAACAGCATATTTTATTAAGATGTGTACAATTAAAATGTGACATAATATAAATCCACTATAGATATGATGACATTACATAGTCATAAAGGTTACACAGTGAAATAACAGATTAGTAAGCAGTTACACAGTATTAAACGAGGTAAGGTCATAGCAGGCCCCCTGTGTGATCCTCTTATGGAGATAGCCATATCCCACCACTAGAGGGCTTACAAATAAATAGAGGGGGAGAACTGGCTGCAGCATCTGTCACCCCATTAATCGCTAGGCGGATGGGGCTGATCTGGCTGCCTAGGCAGATGGGGCTGATCTGGCTGCCTAGGAGGATGGGGCTGATCCCGCTGGCTAGGCGGATGGGGCTGGTGCGGCTGGCTAGGCGGATGGGGCTGATCCGGCTGGCTAGGCGGATAGGGCTGATCCGGCTGGCTAGGCGGATGGGGCTGATCCGGCTGGCTAGGCAGATGGGGCTGATCCGGCTGCCTAGGCGGATGGGGCTGATCCGGCTGCCTAGGCGGATGGGGCTGATCCGGCTGCCTAGGCGGATGGGGCTGATCCGGCTGCCTAGGCGGATGGGGCTGATCCGGCTGCCTAGGCGGATGGGGCTGATCCGGCTGGCTAGGCGGATGGGGCTGATCCGGCGGCCTAGGCGGATGGGGGGCTGATCCGGCGGCCTAGGCGGATGGGGGGCTGATCCGGCTGCCTAGGCGGATGGGGGGCTGATCCGGCTGCCTAGGCGGATGGGGCGCTGATCCGGCTGCCTAGGCGGTTGTCCTCTTTCTCCCTTACAAATGGTGACGCTCCTGGTCTCCAGACACATCAAGCGTGGATCCGTGTATGGCCGTGGGCCATTCTGTTATGGAATCTTCTTCTATGGCTTCTTTATGTCATAGACTTATGCATCTATGACATCAGCACAGTTGCCATGGTAACTACAGGTGTTTATTACCTCATTCACTTTCACTATGATGTCACCCGCAGTGTGCTCAAGTATTAACCCTTTAATGACTGGCATTGTACTTTTCAACAGAAGCCTCTAAAATGTCCCTGTCACTAGGCAGGCCCTTTATCATTATGGCATTTATAAGATATAAGTTAGTGAGTGTATGTACAGATGTGAGATGTAATAAGCACAGGAATGTCCTCGTCATCTGTGTTGAAGCTGTTGTTGCAGATTCTCTTCTGCAGTCTATTCATAATCCAGTCACATTATTATGGCTGCTTTCTATTTTTGATGTTGGAAGCGTGTAGCTCATGAAAAAGGGATGATTATTGGCTTTTAGGAAAAATGTGGCAGTATTTCTGAAACTGCACAGTTTGTGAACTGTTTGTATGCTGCTGTGGTGAAACTGTATCGTAAGTGGACAAATGGCAGATGGAAACTGTAGAGCACCACGTACCATTCATGTGAGAGGTCGATATTGCCTACGAAGCTGTGTCAGGGCGGACCGTCACACTACAACGGAGCACCTCACCGCCAACATGAACCAGGGGGCTACTAGACGTGTGTCTAAAACATCAGTTCAGTGAACCCTAATGTGTATGGGGCTCTAAAGCAGATGAATGGTCACTGCACCTCTGATAACAAAGCTGCATAAAAGACTTCAATTGTTGTGTCAGTATCAGAATTGGACCTCCGCTGATTGGCAAAGGGTTGCCTTCTCCAATAAGTCAAGTTTTCTGCTTTTTGATTGGTATGGACGTTGGTGTGTCAGACAAGAAACATCAGAGAACAAACACTCTGGCCGTCCATGTAGGTATGAATTCATCCTTGAAGACCATGTGCACCCATACAAGCTGATTGTCTTCCCTGGGGCGGATTGGATCTTCCAGCAAGGCAATGTGACATGTCACACAGCTAGAAATGCCTGACATTCCAAGTACTACCCTGGCCTCCACAATTCTCCAGACTTGAGCTCAATTTAGCATCTGTGGGACCACCTTGATCATCCCATTCACTGTATGGATCCTCCCCCACGCACCCTCTATGCACTGCAGTCAGCATGACTCCAGACACCTGTGACAACCTACCAGCAGAGCCGGTTCTATAATAAGGCAGACCAAGCGGCTGCCTTAGGGCGCAGAGAAGGGAGGGCGGAAAAATGAACTTGCGGCAAGTTGCAGTGCCCCTGGCCACCCACCCTAGCCTGCATGTGCCATGCGGCCCCGGTCCTCACTCACAGAGGGGCAGCACAGCAACATGCTCACGGGGGCACTCAGGGGGTGTGTGACTGGCGAGTGGCACCGCGGCAGGCAGCATCAGGGACTGGCGCAGCTGTTAGTGACTGTGACTCACACAGCCAGCCCAGACGGACTGTCGACTGCCGTAGGTTAGGTGGTAGGTGATGGCGCAGAGCGCATATTGTTTATAATTATTACACAACATTAATGGGGGGAGGGGTCACGGGTGACATGATGGGAGGGGGGACAAATCAAATGTCTGTAGTCTGTGCCATGGACGGGGAGAAATGTGATATGGGGCGGATGATGTGCCGGGGGGGGGGGGGGGGCGAGAAGTGTGACACAAACGAGGGTCATAATGTGATCATGGGGGGGAGGGGGGGCGCCAAAATGTAGCTTCGCTTGTGCTGGCAAAAATCCTTGCACCGGCCCTGCCTGCCAGGACCTTATTGAGTCACTCCCAGGTCATCTCACTGCTGTCTGTGCTGTCCAATTGTGTGTCAAATCTTACTTTAGCATTCTTTTCACCAAGACCATGTTATGAAATGTTGGTTTTAGTAAATTCCCCCGCCTGGCCTCCTCCACCCCTTAATAGCCAGCCATCACACACCTTATTTCCCCATCGCCCATAGCATCACAATCGGTTGTTATAAAAGAGGGGGAAAAAGTGTAATTATAATCACCGGTCGTCACCGGTAAATATAATTATAGTGTTTTTTTTGCTCTCCTATGTAGTATATATATAGCAGCACACTATACATATAGTAGCATAAGGCTGTAATTGTCATGGGCATGTAGTGTGCCTGGTATGTCCAGGCACATCATAATGCCAAATATAATAATTCCCCAAGGTCACTTACCTTTTTGGTGCCATCCATTTGGTGTTCCTCTGAGGTCCTGATCCTGGCTTTAGTCTTGACACGATGATGTTTCATGTCTGCTTGTCCAGGTTCTGCTTGTCCATCTTGATCTTCTCCTTTCTGATGTTCTTCTTGGGGCTTAGGAAGACAGCTTACTCTGATGGTATTAAAGAGCTGGTGGATGGTCGGGGGTTTTCCAGCTGATGTTGGTAAAGGAAAACCCTGTGAATAAGGCCTGGTGGTTTGGTGAAATGGCCGTGTTGTTAACCTCTGCTGCTTCCAGTATTTGGAGATTGAATGGTCTTGAGCCACGCTGGATGTTGTTTAGCTATAAGAAAGAGAAAGTAGAAGGAGGTTATCACACGATAATGATATCTAGGCAGATGACCAGGCCAATTATCAGCATCTATCTTTTGTATAAACGCTCTTCCTGATAATTGGCTTGTCTAATTGCCCCTGAAATCAACCAACAAATGAGCAAATGCTGGTCAGATGCTTATTGCTGACTGGTTGGCAGCACATCTCCCTGTGTAATCAGGGTGTTACCAGCATAGTGTAAAGGAACATGAAAAGCACCCCAGATTCAAGACAATGGAATATTAATGACATAACCGCAGCCCAGTACTCTTAGTACCATGAGGAATATGGAAAAAGAGATGAAAGATATGTCACTATCATATGTGTCTATATTTAAAATGTCTCTAAACAGGCCTGTACATTGTGTCTTCTTATACTTACTGGTTTAGGAATGTGTGGTGGACGCATCCTAAGGGTTTCCACCGAGTCCCAGTCAATACACTGAAAAAACCTGTGGGCTCTGATGTTACCATTGACTCCGAGACGCTTGCTGGGATCTTCCCGGAGGAGCTACAAATAGGAACATTAATTTAAAGTTATATTATAGCTTCATAAAAATGTAGGGGGAAAAAAACAATAACAAAACTTCATTGTCAATTTCTTTTTAGAAAAACATATTAAAAGATTTATTTTAAACATACAATAATTAGTTAGTAATTAATTAATATATATCACTAATGTGTCCATATAAGAAGTTGAGCACTGTTATAAACACCTGAGGGAAGGTTGGCTGTTATATGTCAGATTGCTTCAGTACTACTTCAGTACTGCGTCAGTACCACTACTACCAGTGGTGTTTGTAGCTGTTTTGTTGCCGTGTGGTAAACTAAAAAGTCCATTCCTTCAAACCCCATCTATCACTGTGGTTCCTAACAAAGGAGGTGCCTTCTGGAACACAGTTTTCACCTCAACTCATACATGGTGGAGCCCTGCCACTACCACAGAGTAACACACTGTTAACATGGCCTATAACAGCTTGTAGATTATATTACTTTATAATACACTAACCTTTTTAATGATGTTCTTTGCCTCTTTGCTGGAGGCATTGAGTAGTCCTCGCTGGTATTTGTGACTGTTGGTAATCATGATGTTCAAGATAATGCCAAATGCATACCAGTCTACTCCAGCATTGTACTCCTCCGCAGCCAGCATCTCAGGAGCCATGAAGCCCGGTGTTCCAGCGTATTCGGTGGCTGTTCGGTCTCCATAGATGTTCTCAAGTGCCAGACCAAAGTCGGCGATCTTAATATGGCCCGTTTCAGTCACCAGGATGTTGGAAGGCTTGAGATCTCTGTGAAGATTAAATAAAACCTTCATTGTTGTCACTGTTCCTCCTATATTTATCAGAGTATAATGCTGCATTTGGCTAATGTTATATTCGTCAGTGTAAGACAAAAATGTTTTTTGGGGAGGTTTATCTGGGTTTTAAGGAAAACCTTTACCTCGAGCTCAGTCTCTAAGTGCCTGTTGTAGGATATCAGAAATGATTGTAGCACCCAGGCTTGTATGTTAATTTGTGTTAGAGGAAGAGGGAATCTGCTGATTAAACCCCAAAAGATAGTGGACTAATATTCTCCAGACTATATTGGTTGAGGGGAATTGCAGATGGCATGGCTGGCATAGATTTGGTTTTGTGGTACACTGACTGACAGAAGATTTTCCAAAGATACTTATATATTTGGTGAATCTTCTACCAGCACGCTTCTTGATAAGACTGGCGTATCAACCTGTCCCATAGCCAATATCACAAAGGATCATGGTGTCACTAGGATTATTGAATGTATTTTCTCCTTTCCCTTGCTTGGGTTTCTATGAAATTGCTGCAAGTATGTACTTGTGTCACACGAAATTGAGACTGTGAGACGCCTTCATCTCAGTGCCTTCATCCACACACAGGTCTGTCTTCATTTCCCTACTTAGGGACGTTATACTCCAGATATTTATTATATTTTGTACTGGGTATCTTGAGTCAGGGTTTATAATCAAATACCCTGAACCAAGAAAATCCTATATGCCCGGACTTTTGTCCAGGTATACAATCCCCTGACGAACCAGTGTGCTGCT
>JAKVIS010001026.1:0-42530 GCA_033119425.1 Bufotes viridis
TCTCTTGCCCCCTCATACTCCCTCCGTATTTATTATCCCCTTTTTCCCCATCTAACCCTCTTCCATTCCTCTTTATTCTCCACCTTTCACCCTTTATTTATTTTAGTTTTTTCGTTCTATCACCATCTCTCTCTAACCCCCGTCTCCCAATGTTTCCCCTCCACTCTTTCATTTACCATTTCTACTTTTCCCTTTCACTCCTTTTTCTTTATTCTGCCTTTTTTTCTTTCATGCTCTCTGCCATTCTCATCCCTTTTTCCCCTTCTATGACATGCCTCCTCTCTTTTTTTCCTTTTTCATTCCCTTTCCCTCTTTATTCCTCAATCTCATTCTTCCTCTATCTCCCACATCCTATCCTTTCGTCTTCGTATTTTCCTGTCTAGTCTTTTCTTCCTGTCTCGTTCCACTGGTGTTTCTTCCCGCTCTTCTACTTCCCCTCACTCCTTCACCCATGTATTTTCTTGTCCCTCTTTCCCCTTCTCTATTTTTCTCGCCCCCTGCTACTTGCCCTCCTCATTCTTAATCCCCTTTTTGTCCTTGTCCCTTTCAGATTTACCCTCTCGTTCCCGCTCTCATCCTATCTTTATCCCTGACTTTTTCTCCCCATCCAACCGTTTATTTATGCCCCTTCACTTTCTCATTTTATATATCTCTTCTTTATTCTCTCTGATGTCATGTCTCAAACTCCCCTAGTTTTCCCCACTTTTCCACTTCACTCATGGTCCCTTTCTTCCCGTTACTCCCTGCTGTTCTTGTGTTTTTCACCCTCTCTTACATTCTTGTCCTCTCTTGCCCCTCTCTCGCATGCCCCTTGTCTCTTTACCCTACTTTTTCTATATTATTTTCACCCTCTCCCCATTTTCAATTGTTAGCCCTTTCTTCACTTTCACCTACCCTATCTTTTTCTTTACTATTATCCTCTCCTTACCCTGCTCCATACCATTATACTCTCCCCAGTTTTCCCTTACTCTTCACCTTCTCTCACATCCCCTATCTTCCCTTTAATTCCTGCTGTGCTCGAGTTTTATCACCCTGTTTTACATTCTTGTCCTCTTTTGCCCCTCTCTCTCTCTCTCTCTCTGCATGCCCCTTGTCTCTTTTGCCTACTTCCCCTTTTTCTATATTTCTATCACCCTCTCCCCATTTTTATTGTTTCCCCTTTCTTCACTTTCTCCTACCCTATCGTTTTTACCATTATCTTCTCCTTCCCCTTCTCCACCCCTAAGATTCTTCCAAGTTTTCCCTCACTCTTCCCCTTCTCTCACGTTTCCTTTCTTCCCTTTACTCCATTCTGTGCTCCTGTTTACTCACCCTCTCTTACATTCTTGTCCTCTCTTGCCAAGTTTAGTTTTTTTACCATTATCCTATTCTTCCCTTTCTCCAGCTCTAATATGCTCCTTGCCGCTCTTACTCTAATTTTCTCTTGCCTGCTCTTTTTACCCCTCTCTCCCTTAAACCCCTTTCTCTCTCTTGACCATTCATTTTTAAGATTTTCCCCTCTCTCCTTCCCTATCCCTGTCTTTCTACACCTCTCCCTGTATCCTATCAATCTCTGTTTTCAGATTACCCCTTAAGTTTCTGTCCTCTTCCTAGTCTGCCTAACTGTACCTCACTTTCAACCTCTCCTACTCTCTTTTTCTCCTATCCCCCTCTTGGACCGATCTCCTCTTCTCGTATCTCTCGTTTTCATTCTCTCCTTTTAGCCCTCTATATCTAATCCTATTTCTCCCACTTTGCATCTCTCTCATCCCCTCTCTCTTTATATTTACATTAAGCCTGAGATAAGTCAGTAGGCCCCTTAGCGTGTGTTATATATGTATATAAGTGTCTATAGCATGTAAAAGGAACATATTATCATGATTTTGACTTTTTTTTTATAGGTGACTGATGCCCGTGAGATGATGGAATCTGATATTTTTCCTGGTCATCTGCCAGAAAAGAATGATAAGACAGGTAATTAATATTTATATTAATTACTGATAATAATCAGGCTAGACAAGAGTTCTAGTCCTGAAGTATATTCCTTATACATGTGGATATACAGTATGTGCTTACCATATGTGTATCATTTTGGACACTTCTATTATAACACAAACATATCTCAGGTACAGAGATAAAGAAGTTTGTTTTTCTTTACCCTCTGTTTTCTACTATCATTAATGCCCTTATATTTTTGTTAGGAAAAATGTGTTATGGTCCTGTTGACCATAAACTTAAGTTATGGCCATTGTTCCCCTTAAAACATTTCAGCCAGTGTGCTGGAAGGGTAGGGCCTGGGTGCTGTTTAACACCACCCTATCCTTTCTACCCGCTCTACCTCACCCTTTCTCCCCCTCCTCCTCTTCCTTTTCATCTTCTCTCTTCCTGTCTTTTCTCCCCTTTTCCACTCTCTAATTCCCCTCATCCTCTCCCACTCTACGCTTTTTTCCCATTAATATTCTCTCTCCCCTTTTCTCTTCTCTAAAACTTCTTGTCCTTCGCTATCTATTTTTCATCACTTTTGGTCTCTTTTCACCTTATGTTCACCCTTACACTCTTTCTCTCTTGTCCTTTTTCTGCCCATTCCCCTTTTTCTCCCCATCTAGCCCTCTTTTATTCCTCTTTATGCTTTACCTTTCACCCTTTATTTCATTGTCCTTCTTTCTTTCTATCACCAACTCTCTCTATCCCCATCTCCCAAAGCTCTCCATCCCCTCTCTCTTTTCCACTTCTCTCATTCCCACTTTCTCTCCATTTATCTCTGCTCAGTTTTTCTCTCTCACTTTGTGCTATGTTTATCTCTTATTCCCACTTTCGCTCCCATGCCTCCTTTCTCTTTTTCATCTTCTTCCCCATTCTCAGTCTCTTTTTGTCTGTTTTCCTCAACTTCAAACCTATATCTTCCATCCTTTTTCTTCTTCTCTTATTACCCACTCAAATCCCTTCTTCCTTTCGCATTCCTCTCAAATTTCTTCCTCTCTCTTCTGCTTCCCCTCTGTCCTTGACCCGTGTCTTTTTTTGTCCCATATTTTCCCCTTTCAATTTCTCTCTTGCCCCCTCATACTCCCTCCGTATTTATTATCCCCTTTTCCCCATCTAACCCTCTTCCATTCCTCTTTATTCTCCACCTTTCACCCTTTATTTATTTTAGTTTTTCGTTTCTATCACCATCTCTCTCTAACCCCCGTCTCCCAATGTTTCCCCTCCACTCTTTCATTTACCATTTCTACTTTTCCCTTTCACTCCTTTTTCTTTATTCTGCCTTTTTTTCTTTCATGCTCTCTGCCATTCTCATCCCTTTTTCCCCTTCTATGACATGCCTCCTCTCTTTTTTTCCTTTTTCATTCCCTTTCCCTCTTTATTCCTCAATCTCATTCTTCCTCTATCTCCCACATCCTATCCTTTCGTCTTCGTATTTTCCTGTCTAGTCTTTTCTTCCTGTCTCGTTCCACTGGTGTTTCTTCCCCGCTCTTCTACTTCCCCTCACTCCTTCACCCATGTATTTTCTTGTCCCTCTTTCCCCTTCTCTATTTTTCTCGCCCCCTGCTACTTGCCCTCCTCATTCTTAATCCCTTTTTGTCCTTGTCCCTTTCAGATTTACCCTCTCGTTCCCGCTCTCATCCTATCTTTATCCCTGACTTTTTCTCCCCATCCAACCGTTTATTTATGCCCCTTCACTTTCTCATTTTATATATCTCTTCTTTATTCTCTCTGATGTCATGTATCTCAAACTCTCCTAGTTTTCCCCACTTTTCCACTTCACTCATGGTCCCTTTCTTCCCATTACTCCCTGCTGTTCTTGTGTTTTTCACCCTCTCTTACATTCTTGTCCTCTCTTGCCCCTCTCTCGCATGCCCCTTGTCTCTTTACCCTACTTTTTCTATATTATTTTCACCCTCTCCCCATTTTCAATTGTTTGCCCTTTCTTCACTTTCACCTACCCTATCTTTATTCTTTACTATTATCCTCTCCTTACCCTGCTCCATATCCTTATACTCTCCCCAGTTTTCCCTTACTGTTCACCATCTCTCACGTCCCCTATCTTCCCTTGAATTCCTGCTGTGCTCGAGTTTTATCACCCTCTTTTACATTCTTGTCCTCTTTTGCCACTCTCTCTCTCTCTCTCTCGCTCTCTCTCGCATGCCCCTTGTCTCTTTACCCTACTTCCCCTTTTTCTATATTTCTATCACCCTCTCTCCATTTTATATTGTTTTTATTAGTGTCAATAGCATGCTCTGTTTTTTTCTCTCTCACTTTGTGCTATGTTTTTCTCTTATTCCCACTTTCGCTCCCATGCCTCCTTTCTCTTTTCCATCTTCTTCCCCATTCTCAGTCTCTTTTTGTCTTTTTTCCACAACTTCAAACCTTTATCTTCCATCCTTTTTTCTTCTTCTCTTATTTCCTACTCAAATCTCTTCTTCCTTTCGCATTCCTCTCAAATTTCTTCCTCTCTCTTATCTGCTTCCCCTCTGTCCTTGACCTATGTCTTTTTTGTCCCATATTTTCCCCTTTCAATTTCTCTCTTGCCCCCTCACACTCCCTCCGTATTTATTATCCCTTTTTCCCCATCTAACCCTCTTCCATTCCTCTTTATGCTCCACCTTTCACCCTTTATTTCATTTTGTTTTTCTTTCTATCACCATCTCTCTCTAACACTGCGTCTCCCAATGTTTCCCCTCCACTCTTCCTTTTGCCATTTCAACTTTTCCCTTTCACTCCTTTTTCTTTATTCTGCCTTTTTTTCTTTCATGCTCTCTGCCATTCTCATCCCTTTTTCCCCTTCTCTGACATGCCTCCTCTCTTTTTTTCCTTTTTCATTCCCTTTCCTCTTTATTCCTCAATCTCATTCTTCCTCTATCTCCCACATCCTATCCTTTCGTCTTCGTATTTTCCTTTCTAGCCTCTTCTTCCTTTCTCGTTCCACTGGCGTTTCTTCCCCGCTCTTCTACTTCCCCTCACTCCTTCACCCATATATTTTTCTTGTCCCTTTTTCCCCTTGTCTATTTTTTCTCGCCCCCTGCTACTTGCTCCCTATCCTTAATCCCCTTTTTGCCCTTGTCCCTTTCAGATTTACCCTCTCGTTCCCGCTCTCATCCTATCTTTATCCATTACTTTTTCTCCCCATCCAACCATTTATTTATGCCCCTTCACTTTCTCATTTTATATATCTCTTCTTTATTCTCTCTGATGTCATGTATCTCACACTCTCCCTAGTTTTCCCCCACTTTTCCACTGCACTCATGGTCCCTTTCCTCCCGTTACTCCCTGCTGTTCTTGTGTTTTTTCACCCTCTCTTACATTCTTGTCCTCTCTTGCCCCTCTCTCACATGCCCCTTGTCTGTTTACCCTACTTTTTCTATATTATTTTCACCCTCTCCCCATTTTCAATTGTTTGCCCTTTCTTCACTTTCACTTACCTTATCTTTATTCTTTACTATTATCCTCTCCTTACCCTGCTCCATACCCTTATACTCTCCCCAGTTTTCCCTTACTCTTCACCTTCTCTCACATCCCCTAACTTCCCTTGAATTCCTGCTGTGCTCGAGTTTTATCACCCTCTTTTACATTCTTGTTCTCTTTTGCCCTCTCTCTCTCTCTCTCTCTCGCATGCCCCTTGTCTCTTTACCCTACTTCCCCTTTTTCTATATTTCTATCACCCTCTCCCCATTTTATATTGTTTCCCCTCTCTTCACTTTCACCTACCCTATCTTTTTTTACCATTATCTTCTCCTTCCCCTTCTCCACCCCTAAGATTCTTCCCAGTTTTCCCTCACTCTTCCCCTTCTCTCACGTTTCCTTTCTTCCCTTTACTCCATTCTGTGCTCCTGTTTACTCACCCTCTCTTACATTCTTGTCCTCTCTTGCCCATTTTTTTTTTTTTACCATTATCCTATTCTTCCCTTTCTCCACCTCTAATATGCTCCTTGCCCCTCTTACTCAAATTTTCTCTTGCCTGCTCTTTTTTTTACCCCTCTCTCACTTAAACCCCTTTCCCCTCTCTCCTTCCCTATCCCTCTCTTTCTACACCTCTCCCTGTATCATATCAATCTCTGTTTTTCTGATTACCCCTTAAGTTTCTGTCCTCTTCCTAATCTGCCTAACTGTACCTCACTTTCAACCTCTCCTACTCTCTTTTTCTCCTATCCCCTCTTGGACCGATCTCCTCTTCTCGTCTCTCTCATTTTCATTCTCTCCTTTTAGCCCTCTTTATCTATTCCTATTTCTCCCACTTTGCATCTCTCTCATCCCCTCTCTCTTTATATTTACATTAAGCCTGAGATAAGTCAGTAGGCTCCTAGCGTGTGTTATATATGTATATTAGTGTCTATAGCATGTAAAAGGAGCATATTATCATGATTTTGACCTTTATAGGTGACTGATGCCCCGTGAGATGAATGAATCTGATATTTTTCCTGGTCAACTGCGAGAAAAGAATGATAAGACAGGTAATTAATATTTATATTAATTACTGATAATAATCAGGTTAGACAAGAGTTCTAGTCCTGAAGTACATTCCTTATACATGTGGATATACTGTATGTGCTTACCATATGTGTATCATTTTGGACACTTCTATTATAACACAAACATATCTCAGGTACAGAGATAAAGAAGTTTGTTTTTCTTTACCCTCTGTTTTCTACTATCATTAATGCCCTTATATTTTTGTTAGGAAAAATGTGTTATGGTCCTATTGATCATAAACTTACGTTATGGCCATTGTTCCCCTTAAAACATTTCAGCAAGGGTGCTGGAAGGGTAGGGCCTGGGTGCTGTTTAACACCACCCTATCCTTTCTACCCCAGCTCTACCTCACCCTTTCTCCCCCTCCTCCTCTTCCTTTTCATCTTCTCTCTCCCTGTCTTTTCTCCACTTTTCCACTCTCTAATTCCCCTTATGCTCTTCCACTCTACGCTTTTTTCCGAATAATATTCTCTTTTCCCTTTTCTCTTCTCTTAAACTTCTTGTCCCTCGCTATCTATTTTTCTTCACTTTTGGTCTCTTTTCACCTTATGTTCACCCTTACACTCTTTCTCTCTTGTCCTTTTTCTGCCCATTCCCCTTTTTTCTCCCCATCTAGCCCTCTTTTATTCCTCTTTATGCTTTATCTTTCACCCTTTATTTCATTGCCCTTCCTTCTGTCTATCACCAACTCTCTCTATCCCCATCTCCCAAAGCTATCCTTCCCCTCTCTTTTCCGCTTCTCTCATTCCCACTTTCACTCCTTTTATCTCTTCTCTGTTTTTCTTTCTTCCCTTTACTACCTGCTGTGCTCGTATTTTCTTACCCTCTCTTACATTCTTGTCCTCTCTCACCCTTCTCTGTCTCCCATGCCTCTTGTCTATTTACCCTACTTCCCCTTTTTCTATATTTCTCTCACTCTCTCTCCATGCTCTATTGTTTACCCTTTCCTTACTTTCACCTACCCTATCTTGTTTTTACCATTTTCCTCTCCTTCCCGTTTTCCACCCCTCACACTCTCCCCAGTTTTCCCTCACTTTTTAACTTCTCTAATGTTCATTTTCTCCCCTTTACTCCCTGCAATGCTCGTGTATTGTTACCCTCTCTTACATTCTAGTCCTCTCTCACCCCTCTTTGTCTCGCCTAACCCTTGTCCCTTTACCCTACTTCCTGTATACTATCTTTCTCTCACCCTCTTCACATTTTCTATTATTTCCCCTTTTCTCACTTTCACCTACCCCATCTTTTTTTTACCATCATCCTCTCCTTCCCTGTCTCCCCCCCTCATACTCTTCCCAGTTTTCCCTCCTTCTTTACCTTCTCTAATGTTCCCTTTCTTCCCTAAACTCTCTGTCGTGCTTGTGTTTTCTTACCCTCTCTTAGATTTTTGTCCTTTCTTGCCTCTCACTGTCTCCCATGTCCCTTGCCTCTCTATCCTACTTCCCCTTTTCTATATTTCTCTTTAACTCTCCCCATTTTCTATTGTTTTCCCTTTTCTCACTTTCACCTACCCCATCTTTTTTTACCATTATCCTCTCCTTCCCTGTCTCCCCCCTCATAATTTTCCCAGTTTTCACTCATTCTTTACGTTCTCTAATGTTCCCTTTCTTCCCTAAACTGCCTGCTGTGCTTGTGTTTTCTTACCCTCTCTTACATTTTTGTCCTTTATTGCCTCTCTCTGTCTCCCATGTCCCTTGCCTCTCTATCCTACTTCCCCTTTTCTATATTTCTCTTCAACTCTCCCCATTTTCTATTGTTTTCCCTTTTCTCACTTTCACCTTCCCCATCTTTTTTTACCATTATCCTCTCCCCCCCCCCTCACACTCTTCCCAGATTTCCCTCATTCTTTATCTTCTCAAATCTTCCATTTCTTCCCTAAACTCCCTGCTGTGCTTGTGTTTTCTTACCCTCTCTTACATTTTTGTCCTTTCTTGCCTCTCTCTGTCTCCCATGTCCCTTGCCTCTCTATCCTACTTCCCCTTTTCTATATTTCTCTTCAACTCTCCCCATTTTCTATTGTTTTTCCTTTTCTCACTTTCACCTACCCCATCTTTTTTTACCATTATAATCTCCTTCCCTGTCTCCCCCCCTCATACTCTTCCCTGTTTTACCTCATTCTTTACCTTCTCTAATGTTCCCCTTCTTCTCTGATCTCCCTGTTGTGCTTGTGTTTTCTTACTCTCTTTTACATTATTGTCCTCTCTCATCCCTCTCTGTCACACATGGCCCTTGTCTCTTTACACTACTTCCTTTTTTCTAAATTTCTCTCACCCTCTCCCCATTTTCTATTGTTTCCCTTTATCTCACTTTCACCTACCCCATCGTTTTTTACCATTATCCTCTTCTTCCCCGTCTCCCGGCCTCACACTCTCCTTAATTTTCCCTCACTCTTCACCTTCTCTCACGTCCCCTTTCTTCCCTTTACTCCCTGCTTTGTTCGTGTTGTCTTACCCTCTCTTACATTTTTGTCCTTTCTTGCCTCTCTCTGTCTCCCATGTCCCTTGCCTCTCTATCCTACTTCCCCTTTTCTATATTTTTCTTCAACGCTCCCTATTTTCTATTGTTTTCCCTTTTCTCACTTTCACCTACCCCATCTTTTTTTTTACCATTATCCTCTCCTTCCCTGTCTCCCCCCTCATAATTTTCCCAGTTTTCACTCATTCTTTACGTTCTCTAATGTTCCCTTTCTTCCCTAAACTCCCTGTCGTGCTTGTGTTTTCTTACCCTCTCTTAGATTTTTGTCCTTTCTTGCCTCTCACTGTCTCCCTTGTCCCTTGCCTCTCTATCCTACTTCCCCTTTTCTATATTTCTCTTCAACTCTCCCCATTTTCTATTGTTTTCCCTTTTCTCACTTTCACCTACCCCATCTTTTTTTTACCATTATCCTCTCCTTCCCTGTCTCCCCCCTCATAATTTTCCCAGTTTTCACTCATTCTTTACGTTCTCTAATGTTCCCTTTCTTCCCTAAACTGCCTGCTGTGCTTGTGTTTTCTTACCCTCTCTTACATTTTTGTCCTTTATTGCCTCTCTCTGTCTCCCATGTCCCTTGCCTCTCTATCCTACTTCCCCTTTTCTATATTTCTCTTCAACTCTCCCCATTTTCTATTGTTTTCCCTTTTCTCACTTTCACCTTCCCCATCTTTTTTTACCGTTATCCTCTCCTCCCCCCCCCCCACTCACACTCTTCCCAGATTTCCCTCATTCTTTATCTTCTCAAATCTTCCATTTCTTCCCTAAACTCCCTGCTGTGCTTGTGTTTTCTTACCCTCTCTTACATTTTTGTCCTTTCTTGCCTCTCTCTGTCTCCCATGTCCCTTGCCTCTCTATCCTACTTCCCCTTTTCTATATTTCTCTTCAACTCTCCCCATTTTCTATTGTTTTCCCTTTTCTCACTTTCACCTACCCCATCTTTTTTTACCATTATAATCTCCTTCCCTGTCTCCCCCCCTCATACTCTTCCTGTTTTACCTCATTCTTTACCTTCTCTAATGTTCCCCTTCTTCTCTGATCTCCCTGTTGTGCTTGTGTTTTCAAACTCTCTTTTACATTATTGTCCTCTCTCATCCCTCTCTGTCACACATGTCCCTTGTCTCTTTACACTACTTCCTTTTTTCTAAATTTCTCTCACCCTCTCCCCATTTTCTATTGTTTCCCTTTATCTCACTTTCACCTACCCCATCGTTTTTTACCATTATCCTCTCCTTCCCTGTCTCCCGGCCTCACACTCTCCTTAATTTTCCCTCACTCTTCACCTTCTCTCACGTCCCCTTTCTTCCCTTTACTCCCTGCTTTGTTCGTGTTGTCTTACCCTCTCTTACATTTTTGTCCTTTCTTGCCTCTCTCTGTCTCCCATGTCCCTTGCCTCTCTATCCTACTTCCCCTTTTCTATATTTCTCTTCAACGCTCCCTATTTTCTATTGTTTTCCCTTTTCTCACTTTCACCTACCCCATCTATTTTTACCATTATCCTCTCCTTCCCTGTCTCCCCCCCTCATACTCTTCCGTGTTCTCCCTCATTCTTTACCTTCTCTAATGTTCCCCTTCTTCCCTAAACTCCCTGTTGTGCTAGAGTTTTCTTACTCTCTTTTACATTCTTGTCCTCTCTCATCCCTCTCTGTCTCACATGCCTCTTGTCTCTTTACCCTACTTCCTGTTTTCTAAATTTCTCTCACCCTCTCCCCATTTTCTATTGTTTCCCTTTATCTCACTTTCAACTACCCCATCTTTTTTACCATTATCCTCTCCTTCCCCGTCTCCACCCCTCATACTCTTCCCAGTTTTCCCTCATTCTTTACCTTCTCTAATCTTCCCTTTCTTCCCTAAACTCCCTGCTGTGCTTGTGTTTTCTTACCCTCTCTTACATTTTTGTCCTTTCTTGCCTCTCTCTGTCTCCCATGTCCCTTGCCTCTATATCCTACTTCCCCTTTTCTATATATCTCTTCAACTCTCCCCATTTTCTATTGTTTTCACTTTTCTCACTTTCACCTACCCAATCTTTTTTTTACCATTATCCTCTCCTTTCCCGTCTTCCCCCCCTCACACGCTCCTTTATTTTCCCTCACTCTTCACCTTCTCTCAAGTCCCCTTTCTTCCCTTTACTCCCTTCTTTGTTCGTGTTGTCTTACCCTCTCTTACATTTTTGTTCTCTCTTTCCTCTCTCTATGTCGAATGTCCCTTGTCTCTTTACCCTACTTCCCCTTTTTCTATATTTCTCTTACTCTCTCCCCATTTTCTATTGTTTCCCCTCTCCTTACTTTCACCTACCCTATCTTGTTTTTACCATTTTCCTCTCCTTCCAGTTTTTCACCCCTCACACTCTTCCCAGTTTTCCCTCACTTTTTACCTTCTCTAATGTTCCTTTTCTCCCCTTTACTCCCTGCTATGCTTGAGTATTGTTACCCTCTCTTACATTCTAGTCCTCTCTTACCCCTGTTTGTCTCACATGTCCCTTGACCCTTTACCCTACTTCCTGTATACTATCTTTCTCTCACCCTCTTCCCCTTTTCTATTATTTCCCCTTTTCTCACTTTCACCTACCAAATCTTTTTTTTACCCTTATCCTATCCTTCCATGTCTCCCCCCCTCATACTCTGCCCAGTTTTTCATCATTCTTTACCTTCTCTAGTGTTCCCTTTCTTCCCTAAACTCCCTGCTGTGCTTGTTTTTTCTTACTCTCTCTTAGATTTTTGTCCTTTCTCGCCTATCACTGGCTCCCATGTCCCTTGCCTCTCTATCCTACTTCCCCTTTTCTATATTTCTCTTCAACTCTCCCCATTTTCTATTGTTTTCTCTTTTCTCACTTTCACCTAACCCATCTTTTTTTACCATTATCCTCTCCTTCCCTGTCTCCCCCCCCTCATACTCTTCCCTGTTTTCCCTCATTCTTTACCTTCTCTAATGTTCCCCTTCTTCCCTAAACTCCCTGTTGTGCTTGTGTTTTCTTACTCTCTTTTACATTCTTGTCCTCTCTCATCCCTCTCTGTCTCACATGCCTCTTGTCTCTTTACCCTACTTCCTGTTTTCTAAATTTCTCTCACCCTCTCCGCATTTTCTATTGTTTCCTTTTATCTCACTTTCACCTACCCCATCTTTTTTACTATTATCCTCTCCTTCCCCGTCTCCAACCCTCATACTCTTCCCAGTTTTCCCTCATTCTTTAATTTCTCTAATCTTCCCTTTCTTCCCTAAACTCGCTGCTGTGCTTGTGTTTTCTTACCCTCTCTTACATTTTTGTCCTTTCTTGCATCTCTCTGTCTCCCATTTCCCTTGCCTCTATATCCTACTTCCTCTTTTCTATATTTCTCTTCAACTCTCCCCATTTTCTATTGTTTTCCCTTTTCTTACTTTCACCTACCCCATCTTGTTTTTTACCATTATCCTCTCCTTCCCTGTCTCCCCCCCTCATACTATTCCCTGTTTTCCCTCATTCTTTACCTTCTCTAATGTTCCCTTTCTCCACTTTACTCCCTGCTGTGCTTGTGTTTTCTTACCCTCTCTTACAGTCTTGTCCTCTCTCACCCCTCTTTGTTTCGCAAGTCCCTTGTCTCTTTACCCTACTTCCCCTTTTTCTATATTTCTCTCACTCTCTCCCCATTTTCTATTGTTTCCCCTTTCCTTACTTTCACCTACCCTATCTTGATTTTACCATTTTCCTCTCCTTTCCGTTTTTCACCCCTCACACTCTTCCCAGGTTTCCCTCACTTTTTACCTTCTCTAATGTTCCTTTTCTCCCCTTTACTCCCTGCTATGCTCGTGTATTGTTACCCTCTCTTACATTCTAGTCCTCTCTCACCACTGTTTGTCTCGCATGTCCCTTTACCCTACTTCCTGTATACTATCTTTTTCTCATCCTCTTCCCATTTTCTATTATTTCCCCTTTTCTCACTTTCACCTACCCCATCTTTTTTACCATTATCCTCTCCTTCCCCGTCTCCACCCCTCATACTCTTCCCAGTTTTCCCTCATTCTTTACCTTCTCTAATGTTCCCTTTCTTCCCTAAACTCCCTGCTGAACTTGTGTTTTCTTACCCTCTCATAGATTTTTGTCCTTTCTTGCCTCTCACTGTCTCCCATGTCCCTTGCCTCTCTATCCTACTTCCCCTTTCCTATATTTCTCTTCAACTCTCCCCATTTTCTATTGTTTTCCCTTTTCTTACTTTCACCTACCCCATCTTTTTTACCATTATCCTCTCCTTCCCTGTCTCCCCCCCTCATACTATTCCCTGTTTTCCCTCATTCTTTACCTTCTCTAATGTTCCCCTTCTTCCCTAAACTCCCTGTTGTGCTTGTGTTTTCTTACTCTCTTTTACATTCTTGTCCTCTCTCATCCCTCTCTGTCTCCCATGCCCCTTGTCTCTTTACCCTACTTCCTGTTTTCTAAATTTCTCTCACCCTCTCCCCATTTTCTATTGTTTCCCTTTATCTCACTTTCACCTTCCCCATCTTTTTTACCATTATCCTTTCCTTCCCCGTCTCCACCCCTCATACTCTTCCCAGTTTCCCCTCATTCTTTACCTCCTCTAATGTTCCCTTTCTTCCCTAAACTCCCTGCTGTGCTTGTGTTTTCTTACCCTCTCTTACATTTTTGTCCTTTCTTGCCTCTCTCTGTCTCCCATGTCCCTTGCCTCTGTATCCTACTTCCCCTTTTCTATATTTCTCTTCAACTCTACCCATTTTCTATTGTTTTCCCTTTTCTCACTTTCACGTACCCCATCTTTTTTTACCATTATCCTCTCCTTCCCTGTCTCCCCCCTCATACTCTTCCCTGTTTTCCCTCATTATTTACCTTCTCTAATGTTCCCCTTCTTCCCTAATCTCCCTGCTGTGCTTGTGTTTTTTTACCCTCTCTTACATTTTTGTCCTTTCTTGCCTCTCTCTGTCTCCCATGTCCCTTGCCTCTCTATCCTGCTTCCCTTTTCCATATTTCTCTTCAGCTCTCCCATTTTCTATTGTTTTCCCTTTTCTCACTTTCACCTACCCCATCTTTTTTACCATTATCCTCTCCTTCCCCGTCTCCCCCCCTCATACTCTTCCCAGTTTCCCCTCATTCTTTACCTCCTCTAATGTTCCCTTTCTTCCCTAAACTCCCTGCTGTGCTTGTGTTTTCTTACCCTCTCTTACATTTTTGTCCTTTCTTGCCTCTCTCTGTCTCCCATGTCCCTTGCCTCTGTATCCTACTTCCCCTTTTCTATATTTCTCTTCAACTCTACCCATTTTCTATTGTTTTCACTTTTCTCACTTTCACCTACCCCATCTTTTTTTACCATTATCCTCTCCTTCCCTGTCTCCCCCCTCATACTCTTCCCTGTTTTCCCTCATTATTTACCTTCTCTAATGTTCCCCTTCTTCCCTAATCTCCCTGCTGTGCTTGTGTTTTTTTACCCTCTCTTACATTTTTGTCCTTTCTTGCCTCTCTCTGTCTCCCATGTCCCTTGCTTCTCTATCCTACTTCCCCTTTTCTATATTTCTCTTCAACTCTCCCCATTTTCTATTGTTTTCCCTTTTCTCACTTTCACCTACCCCACTTTTTTACCATTATCCTCTCCTTTTCCGTCTCCCCCCTCATACTCTTCCCAGTTTCCCCTCATTCTTTACCTCCTCTAATGTTCCCTTTCTTCCCTAATCTCACTGCTGAGCTTGTGTTTTTTTACCCTCTCTTACATTCTTGTCCTCTCTCACCCCTCTCTGTCTCCCATGCCCCTTGTCTCTTTACCCTACTTCCCCTTTTTCTATATTTCTCTCACTCTCTCTCCATGCTCTATTGTTTCCCCTTTCTTTACTTTTACCTACCCTATCTTTTTTTTTTTACCAATATCCTCTCCTTCTCCTTTTCCACCCCTCACACTCTTCCCAGTTTTCCCTCACTCTTTACCTTCTCTAATGTTCCTTTTCTCCCCTTTACTCCCAGTTGTGCTTGTGTTTTCTTACCCTCTCTTACAGTCTTGTCCTCTCTCACCCCTCTTTGTCTCGCAAGTCCCTTGTCTCTTTACCCTACTTCCCCTTTTTCTATATTTCTCTCACTCTCTCCCCATTTTCTATTGTTTCCCCTTTCCTTACTTTCACCTACCCTATCTTGTTTTTACCATTTTCCTCTCCTTCCCGTTTTTCACCCCTCACACTCTTCCCAGTTTTCCCTCACTTTTTACCTTCTCTAATGTTCCTTTTCTCCCCTTTACTCCCTGCTATGCTCGTGTATTGTTACCCTCTCTTATATTCTAGTCCTCTCTCACCCCTCTTTGTCTCGCATGTCCCTTGTCCCTTTACCCTACTTCCTGTATACTATCTTTCTCTCACCTTCTTCCCATTTTCTATTATTTCCCCTTTTCTCACTTTCACCTACCCCATCATTTTTTTACCATTCTCCTCTCCTTCCCTGTCTCCCCCCATCATACTCTTCCCAGTTTTCCCTCTTTCTTTACCTTCTCTAATGTTCCCTTTCTTCCCTAAACTCCCTGTTGTGCTTGTGTTTTCTTACCCTCTCTTAGATTTTTGTCCTTTCTTGCCTCTCACTGTCTCCCATGTCCCTTGCTTCTCTATACTACTTCCACTTTTCTATATTTCTCTTCAACTCTCCCCATTTTCTATTGTTTTCCCTTTTCTCACTTTCACCTACCCCATCTTTTTTTTACCATTATCCTCTCCTTCCCCGTCTCCCCCCCTCATACTCTTCCCAGTTTTCCCTCATTCTTTACCTCCTCTAATGTTCCCTTTCTTCCCTAAACTCCCTGCTGTGCTTGTGTTTTCTTACCCTCTCTTACATTTTTGTCCTTTCTTGCCTCTCTCTGTCTCCCATGTCCCTTGCCTCTCTATCCTACTTCCCCTTTTCTATATTTCTCTTCAACTCTCCCCATTGTCTATTGTTTTCCCTTTTCTCACTTTCACCTACCCCATCTTTTTTTTTACCATTATCCTCTCCTTCCCTGTATCCCCACCTCATACTCTTCACTGTTTTCCCTCATTCTTTACCTCCTCTAATGTTCCCCTTCTTCCCTAAACTCCCTGTTGTGCTTGTGTTTTCTTACTCTCTTTTACATTCTTGTCCTCTCTCATCCCTCTCTGTCTCACATGCCCCTTGTCTCTTCACCCTACTTCCTGTTTTCTAAATTTCTCTCACCCTCTCCCCATTTTCTATTGTTTTCCTTTATCTCACTTTCACCTACCCCATCTTTTTTTACCATTATCCTCTCCTTCCCCGTCTCCACCCCTCATACTCTTCCCAGTTTTCCCTCATTCTTTACCTTCTCTAATGTTCCCTTTCTTCCCTAAACTCCCTGCTGTGCTTGTGTTTTCTTACCCTCTCTTACATTTTTGTCCTTTCTTGCCTCTCTCTGTCTCCCATGTCCCTTGCTTCTCTATCCTACTTCCCCTTTTCTATATTTCTCTTCAACCCTCCCCATTTTCTATTGTTTTCCCCTTTTCTCACTTTCACCTACCCCATCTTTTTTTACCATTATCCTCTCCTTCCCCGTCTCCCCCCCTCACACTCTCCTTAATTTCCCCTCACTCTTCACCTTCTCTCACGTCCCCTTTCTTCCCTTTACTCCCTGCTTTGCTCGTGTTGTCTTCCCCTCTCGTACATTTTTGTTCTCTGTTTCCTCTCTCTATGTCGAATGTTCCTTGTCTCTTTACCGTACTTCCCCTCATTCTATAGTTCTCTCACCCTCTCCCCATTTTCTATTGTTTCTCCTTTCCTTAATTTCAACTACCCTATCCTTTTTTTTTTCATTATCCTCTCTTTCCCTCACATTTCACCTTCTCTCATTTCCCCTTTCTTCCCTTTACTCCCTGCTTTGCTCATGTTTTTTTACTGTCTCTTACATTCTTTTCCTCTCTTGCCCCTCTCTGTCTCGCAATCTATCTCCTACTTTGCATCTCTCTCACGCCTTCTCTCATTATATTTACATTAAGTCTGAGATAAGTCAGTAGGCCCCTAGCGTGTGTTATATATATTAGTGTCTATAGCATGTAAAAGGAACATATTATCATGCCTTTGACTTTTTATAGGTGACTGATGCCCAGTGAGATGATGGAATCTGATATTTTTCCTGGTCAACTGTGAGAAAAGAATAATCAGGCTAGACAGGAGTTCTAGTCCTGAAGTATATTCCTTATACATGTGGATATACAGTATTTACTTACCATGTGTATATCATTTTGGACACTTCTATTATAACACAAACATATCTTAGGTACATATTCTCCTCCTCGTTCTCTTCCCTTTCAGCTTCTCTCTCCCTCTCTATTCTCCCTTTTTCCACATTCTAAACCCCCTCATCCTCTCCCACTCTATGCTTTTTTACCATTAATATTCTCTCTCTCCCTTTTCTCTTCTCTAACACTTCTTGTCCCTCTCTATCTAAAGAATGTTTCACTTTCTGTCTCTTTTCACCTTATGTACACCCACACACTCTTTCTTTCTTGGCCTTTCTCTACCCATTCCTCTCTTTTTCTCCCGATCTAGTCCTCTTTCATTCATCTTTATGCTCTACCTTTCACCCTTTATTTCATTGTCCTTCCTTCTTTCTATCACCATCTCTTTTTATCCCTATCTCCCAAAGCTCTCCCTCCCCTCTCTCTTTCACTTCTCTCATTCCCACTTTCACTCCTTTTATCTCTTCTCTGTTTTCTTTCTTCCCTTTACTACCTGCTGTGCTCGTATTTTCTTACCATCTCTTACATTCTTGTCCTCTCTCACCCTCTCTGTCTCCCATGCCCCTTGTCTCTTTACCCTACTTCTCCTTTTTCTATATTTCTCTCACTCTCTCTCCATGCTCTATTGTTTCCCCTTTCCTTACTTTCACCTACCCTATCTTTTATTTTTACCAATATCCTCTCCTTCTCCTTTTCCACCCCTCACACTCTTCCCAGTTTTCCCTCACTCTTTACCTTCTCTAATGTTCCTTTTCTCCCCTTTACTCCCTGCTGTGCTTGTGTTTTCTTACCCTCTCTTACAGTCTTGTCCTCTCTCACCCCTCTTTGTCTCATAAGTCCCTTGTCTCTTTACCCTACTTCCCCTTTTTCTATATTTCTCTCACTCTCTCCCCATTTTCTATTGTTTCACCTTTCCTTACTTTCACCTACCCTATCTTGTTTTACCATTTTCCTCTCCTTCCCGTTTTCACCCTCACACTCTTCCCAGTTTTCC
This sequence comes from Bufotes viridis, assembly GCA_033119425.1. Classification (NCBI taxonomy): domain Eukaryota; kingdom Metazoa; phylum Chordata; class Amphibia; order Anura; family Bufonidae; genus Bufotes; species Bufotes viridis. The sequence goes on from JAKVIS010001026.1 coordinate 18,086, forward strand.
CTCACTTTTACCTTCTCTAATGTTCATTTTCTCCCCTTTACTCCCTGCTGTAGCTCGTGTATTGTTACCCTCTCTTACATTCTAGTCCTCTCTCACCCCTCTTTGTCTGGCATGTCCCTTGTCCCTTTACCCAACTTCCTGTATACTATCTTTCTCTCATCCTCTTCCCATTTTCTATTATTTCCCCTTTTCTCACTTTTACCAACCCCATCATTTTTTTTACCATTATCCTCTCCTTCCCTGTCTCCCCCCCTCATTTTCGTCCCTGTTTTCCCTCATTCTTTACCTTCTCTAATGTTCCCCTTCTTCCCTAAACTCCCTGTTGTGCTTGTGTTTTTTTACCCTCTCTTAGATTTTTGTCCTTTCTTGCCTCTCACTGTCTCCCATGTCCCTTGCCTCTCGATCCTACTTCCCCTTTTCTATATTTCTCTTCAACTCTCCCCATTTTCTATTGTTTTCCCTTTTCTCACTTTCACCTAACCCATCTTTTTTTACCATTATCCTCTCCTTCCCTGTCTCCCCCCCTCATACTCTTCCCTGTTTTCCCTCATTCTTTACCTCCTCTAATGTTCCCTTTCTTCCCTAAACTCCCTGCTGTTCTTGTGTTTTCTAACCCTCTCTTACATTTTTGTCCTTTCTTGCCTCTCTCTGTCTCCCATGTCCCTTGCTTCTCTATCCTACTTCCACTTTTCTATATTTCTCTTCAACCCTCCCTATTTTCTATTGTTTTCCCTTTTCTCACTTTCACCTACCCCATCTTTTTAACAATATCCTCTCCTTCCCGTCTCCCCCTCACACTCTCACAAGTCCCTTGTCTCTTTACCCTACTTCCCTTTTTCTATATTTCTCTCACTCTCTCCCCATTTTCTATTGTTTCCCCTTTCCTTACTTTCACCTACCCTATCTTGTTTTTACCATTATCCTCTCCTTCCCTGTCTCCTCCCTCATACTCTTCCCTGTTTTCCCTCATTCTTTACCTCCTCTAATGTTCCCCTTCTTCCCTAAACTCCCTGTTGTGCTTGTGTTTTCTTACTCTCTTTTACATTCTTGTCCTCTCTCATCCCTCTCTGTCTCACATGCCCTTGTCTCTTTACCCTACTTCCTGTTTTCTAAATTTCTCTCACCCTCTCCCCATTTTCTATTGTTTTCCTTTATCTCACTTTCACCTACCCCATCTTTTTACCATTATCCTCTCCTTCCCCGTCTCCACCCTCATACTCTTCCCAGTTTTCCCTCATTCTTTACCTTCTCTAATGTTCCCTTTCTTCCCTAAACTCCCTGCTGTGCTTGTGTTTTCTTACCCTCTCTTACATTTTGTCCTTTCTTGCCTCTCTCTGTCTCCCATGTCCCTTGCTTCTCTATCCTACTTCCCTTTTCTATATTTCTCTTCAACCCTCCCTATTTTCTATTGTTTTCCCTTTTCTCACTTTCACCTACCCCATCTTTTTACCATTATCCTCTCCTTCCCTGTCTCCCCCTCACACTCTCCTTAATTTCCCTCACTCTTCACCTTCTCTCACGTCCCTTTCTTCCCTTTACTCCCTGCTTTGCTCGTGTTGTCTTCCCTCTCGTACATTTTTGTTCTCTGTTTCCTCTCTCTATGTCGAATGTTCCTTGTCTCTTTACCCTACTTCCCCTCATTCTATAGTTCTCTCACCCTCTCCCCCATTTTCTATTGTTTCTCCTTTCCTTAATTTCAACTACCCTATCCTTTTTTTCATTATCCTCTCTTTCCCTCACATTTCACCTTCTCTCATTTCCCCTTTCTTCCCTTTACTCCCTGCTTTGCTCATGTTTTTACTGTCTCTTACATTCTTTTCCTCTCTTGCCCCTCTCTGTCTCACAATCTATCTCCTACTTTGCATCTCTCTCACGCCTTCTCTCTTTATATTTACATTAAGTCTGAGATAAGTCAGTAGGCCCTAGCGTGTGTTATATATATTAGTGTCTATAGCATGTAAAAGGAACATATTATCATGCCTTTGACTTTTTATAGGTGACTGATGCCCAGTGAGATGATGGAATCTGATATTTTCCTGGTCAACTGTGAGAAAAGAATGATAAGACAGGTAATTAATATTTATATTAATTACTGATAATAATCAGGCTAGACAGGAGTTCTAGTCACTGAAGTATATTCCTTATACATGTGGATATACAGTATGTACTTACCATGTGTATATCATTTTGGACACTTCTATTATAACACAAACATATCTTAGGTACATATTCTCCTCCTCCTTCTCTTCCCTTTCAGCTTCTCTCTCCCTCTCTATTCTCCCTTTTTCCACCTTCTAATCCCCTCATCCTCTCCCACTCTATGCTTTTTCCCATTAATATTCTCTCTCCCCTTTTCTCTTCTCTAACACTTCTTGTCCTCTCTATCTAAAGAATGTTTCACTTTCTGTCTCTTTTCACCTTATGTACACCCTCACACTCTTTCTTTCTTGGCCTTTCTCTACCCATTCCTCTCTTTTTCTCCCCATCTAGCCCTCTTTCATTCATCTTTATGCTCTACCTTTCACCCTTTATTTCATTGTCCTTCCTTCTTTCTATCACCATCTCTTTTTATCCCTATCTCCCAAAGCTCTCCTCCCTCTCTCTTTTCACTTCTCTCATTCCCACTTTCACTCCTTTTATCTCTTCTCTGTTTTACTTTCTTCCCTTTACTACCTGCTGTGCTCGTATTTTCTTACCCTCTCTTACATTCTTGTCCTCTCTCACCCCTCTCAGTCTCCCATGCCCCTTGTCTCTTTACCCTACTTCCCCTTTTTCTATATTTCTCTCACTCTCTCTCCATGCTCTATTGTTTCCCCTTTCCTTACTTTCACCTACCCTATCATTTTTTTTTACCATTATCCTCTCCTTCCCTGTCTCCCCCCCCTCATACTCTTCCCTGTTTTCCCTCATTCTTTGCCTTCTCTAATGTTCCTTTTCTTCCCTAAACTCCCTGCTGTGCTTGTGTTTTCTTACCCTCTCTTAGAGTTTTGTCCTCTCTTGCCTCTCACTGTCTCCCATGTCCTTGCCTCTCTATCCTACTTCCCTTTTCTATATTTCTCTTCAACTCTCCCCATTTTCTATTGTTTCCCTTTTCTCACTTTCACCTACCCCATCTTTTTTACCATTATCCTCTCCTTCCCTGTCTCCCCCTCATACTCTTCCCTGTTTTCCCTCATTCTTTACCTCCTCTAATGTTCCCTTTCTTCCCTAAACTCCCTGCTGTTCTTGTGTTTTCTAACCCTCTCTTACATTTTGTCCTTTCTTGCCTCTCTCTGTCTCCCATGTCCCTTGCTTCTCTATCCTACTTCCACTTTTCTATATTTCTCTTCAACCCTCCCTATTTTCTATTGTTTTCCCTTTTCTCACTTTCACCTACCCCATCTTTTTAACAATATCCTCTCCTTCCCGTCTCCCCCCTCACACTCTCACAAGTCCCTTGTCTCTTTACCCTACTTCCACTTTTTCTATATTTCTCTCACTCTCTCCCCATTTTCTATTGTTTCCCCTTTCCTTACTTTCACCTACCCTATCTTGTTTTTACCATTATCCTCTCCTTCCCTGTCTCCCCCTCATACTCTTCCCTGTTTTCCCTCATTCTTTACCTCCTCTAATGTTCCCCTTCTTCCCTAAACTCCCTGTTGTGCTTGTGTTTTCTTACTCTCTTTTACATTCTTGTCCTCTCTCATCCCTCTCTGTCTCACATGCCCCTTGTCTCTTTACCCTACTTCCTGTTTTCTAAATTTCTCTCACCCTCTCCCCATTTTCTATTGTTTTCCTTTATCTCACTTTCACCTACCCCATCTTTTTTACCATTATCCTCTCCTTCCCCGTCTCCACCCCTCATACTCTTCCCAGTTTTCCCTCATTCTTTACCTTCTCTAATGTTCCCTTTATTCCCTAAACTCCTTGCTGTGCTTATGTTTTCTTACACTCTCTTACAATTTTGTCCTTTCTTGCCTCTCTCTGTCTCCCATGTCCCTTGCTTCTCTATCCTACTTCCCCTTTTCTATATTTCTCTTCAACTCTCCCCATTTTCTATTGTTTTCCCTTTTCTCACTTTCACCTACCCCATCTTTTTTTTACCATTATCCTCTCCTTCCCTGTCTCCCCCCCTCATACTCTTCCCTGTTTTCCCTCATTCTTTACCTCCTCTAATGTTCCCTTTCTTCCCTAAACTCCCTGCTGTTCTTGTGTTTTCTAACCCTCTCTTACATTTTTGTCCTTTCTTGCCTCTCTCTGTCTCCCATGTCCCTTGCTTCTCTATCCTACTTCCACTTTTCTATATTTCTCTTCAACCCTCCCTATTTTCTATTGTTTTCCCTTTTCTCACTTTAACTTACCCCATCTTTTTTTAACAATATCCTCTCCTTCCCCGTCTCCCCCCCCTCACACTCTCACAAGTCCCTTGTCTCTTTACCCTACTTCCCCTTTTTCTATATTTCTCTCACTCTCTCCCCATTTTCTATTGTTTCCCCTTTCCTTACTTTCACCTACCCTATCTTGTTTTTACCATTATCCTCTCCTTCCCTGTCTCCTCCCTCATACTCTTCCCTGTTTTCCCTCATTCTTTGCCTCCTCTAATGTTCCCCTTCTTCCCTAAACTCCCTGTTGTGCTTGTGTTTTCTTACTCTCTTTTACATTCTTGTCCTCTCTCATCCCTCTCTGTCTCACATGCCCCTTGTCTCTTTACCCTACTTCCTGTTTTCTAAATTTCTCTCACCCTCTCCCCATTTTCTATTGTTTTCCTTTATCTCACTTTCACCTACCCCATCTTTTTACCATTATCCTCTCCTTCCCCGTCTCCACCCCTCATACTCTTCCCAGTTTTCCCTCATTCTTTACCTTCTCTAATGTTCCCTTTCTTCCCTAAACTCCCTGCTGTGCTTGTGTTTTCTTACCCTCTCTTACATTTTTGTCCTTTCTTGCCTCTCTCTGTCTCCCATGTCCCTTGCTTCTCTATCCTACTTCCCCTTTTCTATATTTCTCTTCAACCCTCCCCATTTTCTATTGTTTTCCCTTTTCTCACTTTCACCTACCCCATCTTTTTACCATTATCCTCTCCTTCCCCGTCTCCCCCTCACACTCTCCTTAATTTTCCCTCACTCTTCACCTTCTCTCACGTCCCCTTTCTTCCCTTTACTCCCTGCTTTGCTCGTGTTGTCTTCCCTCTCGTACATTTTTGTTCTCTGTTTCCTCTCTCTATGTCGAATGTTCCTTGTCTCTTTACCCTACTTCCCCTCATTCTATAGTTCTCTCACCCTCTCCCCATTTTCTATTGTTTCTCCTTTCCTTAATTTCAACTACCCTATCCTTTTTTTCATTATCCTCTCTTTCCCTCACATTTCACCTTCTCTCATTTCCCCTTTCTTCCCTTTACTCCCTGCTTTGCTCATGTTTTTTACTGTCTCTTACATTCTTTTCCTCTCTTGCCCCTCTCTGTCTCACAATCTATCTCCTACTTTGCATCTCTCTCACGCCTTCTCTCATTATATTTACATTAAGTCTGAGATAAGTCAGTAGGCCCCTAGCGTGTGTTATATATATTAGTGTCTATAGCATGTAAAAGGAACATATTATCATGCCTTTGACTTTTTATAGGTGACTGATGCCCAGTGAGATGATGGAATATGATTTTTTTCCTGGTCAACTGTGAGAAAAGAATGATAAGACAGGTAATTAATATTTATATTAATTACTGATAATAATCAGGCTAGACAGGAGTTCTAGTCCTGAAGTATATTCCTTATACATGTGGATATACATTATGTACTTACCATGTGTATATCATTTTGGACACTTCTATTATAACACAAACATATCTTAGGTACATATTCTCCTCCTCCTTCTCTTCCCTTTCAGCTTCTCTCTCCTCTCTATTCTCCCTTTTCCACCTTCTAATCCCCCTCATCCTCTCCCACTCTATGCTTTTTCCCATTAATATTCTCTCTCCCCTTTTCTCTTCTCTAACACTTCTTGTCCCTCTCTATCTAAAGAATGTTTCACTTTCTGTCTCTTTTCACCTTATGTACACCCTCACACTCTTTCTTTCTTGGCCTTTCTCTACCCATTCCTCTCTTTTTCTCCCCATCTAGCCCTCTTTCATTCATCTTTATGCTCTACCTTTCACCCTTTATTTCATTGTCCTTCCTTCTTTCTATCACCATCTCTTTTTATCCCTATCTCCCAAAGCTCTCCCTCCCTCTCTCTTTTCGCTTCTCTCATTCCCACTTTCACTCCTTTTATCTCTTCTCTGTTTTCTTTCTTCCCTTTACTACCTGCTGTGCTCGTATTTTCTTACCCTCTCTTACATTCTTGTCCTCTCTCACCCCTCTCTGTCTCCCATGCCCCTTGTCTCTTTACCCTACTTCCCTTTTTCTATATTTCTCTCACTCTCTCTCCATGCTCTATTGTTTCCCCTTTCCTTACTTTCACCTACCCTATCTTTTATTTTTACCAATATCCTCTCCTTCTCCTTTTCCACCCCTCACACTCTTCCCAGTTTTCCCTCACTCTTTACCTTCTCTAATGTTCCTTTTCTCCCTTTACTCCCTGCTGTGCTTGTGTTTTCTTACCCTCTCTTACAGTCTTGTCCTCTCTCACCCCTCTTTGTCTCATAAGTCCCTTGTCTCTTTACCCTACTTCCCCTTTTTCTATATTTCTCTCACTCTCTCCCCATTTTCTATTGTTTCCCCTTTCCTTACTTTCACCTACCCTATCTTGTTTTACCATTTTCCTCTCCTTCCCGTTTTCACCCCTCACACTCTTCCCAGTTTTCCCTCACTTTTACCTTCTCTAATGTTCCTTTTCTCCCCTTTACTCCCTGCTATGCTCGTGTATTGTTACCCTCTCTTACATTCTAGTCCTCTCTCACCCCTCTTTGTCTCGCATGTCCCTTGTCCCTTTACCCTACTTCCTGTATACTATCTTTCTCTCACTCTCTTCCCATTTTCTATTGTTTCCCCTTTTCTCACTTTCACCTACCCCATCATTTTTTTTACCATTATCCTCTCCTTCCCTGTCTCCCCCTCATACTCTTCCCAGTTTTCCCTCATTCTTTACCTTCTCTAATGTTCCCTTTCTTCCCTAAATTCGCTGTTGTGCTTGTGTTTTCTTACCCTCTCTTAGATTTTTGTCCTTTCATGCCTCTCACTGTCTCCCATGTCCCTTGCTTCTCTATCCTACTTCCCCTTTTCTATATTTCTCTTCAACTCTCCCCATTTTCTATTGTTTTCCCTTTTCTCACTTTCACCTACCTCATCTTTTTTTTACCATTATCCTCTCCTTCCCCCGTCTCCCCCTCACACTCTCACAAGTCCCTTGTCTCTTTACCCTACTTCCCCTTTTTCTATATTTCTCTCACTCTCTCCCCATTTTCTATTGTTTCCCCTTTCCTTACTTTCACCTACCCTATCTTGTTTTTACCATTATCCTCTCCTTCCCTGTCTCCTCCCTCATACTCTTCCCTGTTTTCCCTCATTCTTTACCTCCTCTAATGTTCCCCTTCTTCCCTAAACTCCCTGTTGTGCTTGTGTTTTCTTACTCTCTTTTACATTCTTGTCCTCTCTCATCCCTCTCTGTCTCACATGCCCCTTGTCTCTTTACCCTACTTCCTGTTTTCTAAATTTCTCTCACCCTCTCCCCATTTTCTATTGTTTTCCTTTATCTCACTTTCACCTACCCCATCTTTTTACCATTATCCTCTCCTTCCCCGTCTCCACCCTCATACTCTTCCCAGTTTTCCCTCATTCTTTACCTTCTCTAATGTTCCCTTTCTTCCCTAAACTCCCTGCTGTGCTTGTGTTTTCTTACACTCTCTTACATTTTGTCCTTTCTTGCCTCTCTCTGTCTCCCATGTCCCTTGCCTCTCTATCCCACTTCCCCTTTTCTATATTTCTCTTCAACCCTCCCCATTTTCTATTGTTTTCCCTTTTCTCACTTTCACCTACCCCATCTTTTTTTTACCATTATCCTCTCCTTCCCTGTCTCCCCCCCTCACACTCTCCTTAATTTTCCCTCACTCTTCACCTTCTCTCACGTCCCCTTTCTTCCCTTTACTCCCTGCTTTGCTCGGGTTGTCTTCCCCTCTCGTACATTTTTGTTCTCTGTTTCCTCTCTCTATGTTGAATGTTCCTTGTCTTTTTACCCTACTTCCCCTCATTCTTTAGTCCTCTCACCCTCTCCCCATTTTCTATTGTTTCTCCTTTCCTTAATTTCAACTACCCTATCCTTTTTTTCATTATCCTCTCTTTCCCTCACATTTCACCTTCTCTCATTTCCCCTTTCTTCCCTTTACTCCCTGCTTTGCTCATGTTTTTACTGTCTCTTACATTCTTTTCCTCTCTTGCCCCTCTCTGTCTCACAATCTATCTCCTACTTTGCATCTCTCTCACGCCTTCTCTCTTTATATTTACATTAACTCTGAGATAAGTCAGTAGGCCCTAGCGTGTGTTATATATATTAGTGTCTATAGCATGTAAAGGAACATATTATCATGCCTTTGACTTTTTATAGGTGACTGATGCCCAGTGAGATGATGGAATCTGATATTTTCCTGGTCAGCTGTGAGAAAAGAATGATAAGACAGGTAATTAATACTTATATTAATTACTGATAATAATCAGGCTAGACAGGAGTTCTAGTCCTGAAGTATATTCCTTATACATGTGGATATACAGTATGTACTTACCATGTGTATATCATTTTGGACACTTCTATTATAACACAAACATATCTTAGGTACATATTCTCCTCCTCCTTCTCTTCCCTTTCAGCTTCTCTCTCCCTCTCTATTCTCCCTTTTTCCACCTTCTAATCCCCCTCATCCTCTCCCACTCTATGCTTTTTCCCATTAATATTCTCTCTCTCCCTTTTCTCTTCTCTAACACTTCTTGTCCTCTCTATCTAAAGAATGTTTCACTTTCTGTCTCTTTTCACCTTATGTACACCCTCACACTCTTTCTTTCTTGGGCTTTCTCTACCCATTCCTCTCTTTTCTCCCGATCTAGCCCTCTTTCATTCATCTTTATGCTCTACCTTTCACCCTTTATTTCATTGTCCTTCCTTCTTTCTATCACCATCTCTTTTTATCCCTATCTCCCAAAGCTCTCCCTCCCTCTCTCTTTTCCGCTTCTCTCATTCCCACTTTCACTCCTTTTATCTCTTCTCTGTTTTCTTTCTTCCCTTTACTACCTGCTGTGCTCGTATTTTCTTACCATCTCTTACATTCTTGTCCTCTCTCACCCCTCTCTGTCTCCCATGCCCCTTGTCTCTTTACCCTACTTCCCCTTTTTCTATATTTCTCTCACTCTCTCTCCATGCTCAATTGTTTCCCCTTTCCTTACTTTCACCTACCCTATCTTTTATTTTTTTACCAATATCCTCTCCTTCTCCTTTTCCACCCCTCACACTCTTCCCAGTTTTCCCTCACTCTTTACCTTCTCTAATGTTCCTTTTCTCCCTTTACTCCCTGCTGTGCTTGTGTTTTCTTACCCTCTCTTACAGTCTTGTCCTCTCTCACCCCTCTTTGTCTCGCAAGTCCCTTGTCTCTTTACCCTACTTCCCCTTTTTCTATATTTCTCTCACTCTCTCCCCATTTTCTATTGTTTCACCTTTCCTTACTTTCACCTACCCTATCTTGTTTTTACCATTTTCCTCTCCTTCCCGTTTTCACCCTCACACTCTTCCCAGTTTTCCCTCACTTTTACCTTCTCTAATGTTCATTTTCTCCCCTTTACTCCCTGCTATGCTCGTGTATTGTTACCCTCTCTTACATTCTAGTCCTCTCTCACCCCTCTTTGTCTGGCATGTCCCTTGTCCCTTTACCCAACTTCCTGTATACTATCTTTCTCTCATCCTCTTCCCATTTTCTATTATTTCCCCTTTTCTCACTTTTACCAACCCCATCATTTTTTTACCATTATCCTCTCCTTCCCTGTCTCCCCCTCATACTCTTCCCTGTTTTCCCTCATTCTTTACCTTCTCTAATGTTCCCTTTCTTCCCTAAACTCCCTGTTGTGCTTGTGTTTTTTTACCCTCTCTTAGATTTTTGTCCTTTCTTGCCTCTCACTGTCTCCCATGTCCCTTGCCTCTCGATCCTACTTCCCCTTTTCTATATTTCTCTTCAACTCTCCCCATTTTCTATTGCTTTCCCTTTTCTCACTTTCACCTACCCCATCTTTTAATACCATTATCCTCTCCTTCCCTATCTCCCCCCCTCATACTCTTCCCTGTTTTCCCTCATTCTTTACCTCCTCTAATGTTCCCCTTCTTCCCTAAACTCCCTGTTGTGCTTGTGTTTTCTTACTCTCTTTTACATTCTTGTCCTCTCTCATCCCTCTCTGTCTCACATGCCCCTTGTCTCTTTACCCTACTTCCTGTTTTCTAAATTTCTCTCACCCTCTCCCCATTTTCTATTGTTCTCCTTTATCTCACTTTCACCTACCCCACCTTTTTTTACCATTATCCTCTCCTTCCCCGTCTCCACCCCTCATACTCTTCCCAGTTTTCCCTCATTCTTTACCTTCTCTAATGTTCCCTTTCTTCCCTAAACTCCTTGCTGTGCTTATGTTTTCTTACCCTCTTTTACATTTTTGTCCTTTCTTGCCTCTCTCTGTCTCCCATGTCCCTTGCTTCTCTATCCTACTTCCCCTTTTCTATATTTCTCTTCAACTCTCCCCATTTTCTATTGTTTTCCCTTTTCTCACTTTCACCTACCCCATCTTTTTTTACCATTATCCTCTCCTTCCCTGTCTCCCCCTCATACTCTTCCCTGTTTTCCCTCATTCTTTACCTCCTCTAATGTTCCCTTTCTTCCCTAAACTCCCTGCTGTTCTTGTGTTTTCTAACCCTCTCTTACATTTTTGTCCTTTCTTGCCTCTCTCTGTCTCCCATGTCCCTTGCTTCTCTATCCTACTTCCACTTTTCTATATTTCTCTTCAACCCTCCCTATTTTCTATTGTTTTCCCTTTTCTCACTTTCACCTACCCCATCTTTTTTTAACAATATCCTCTCCTTCCCCGTCTCCCCCCCCTCACACTCTCACAAGTCCCTTGTCTCTTTACCCTACTTCCCCTTTTTCTATATTTCTCTCACTCTCTCCCCATTTTCTATTGTTTCCCCTTTCCTTACTTTCACCTACCCTATCTTGTTTTTACCATTTTCCTCTCCTTCCCTGTCTCCCCCCCTCATACTCTTCCCTGTTTTCCCTCATTCTTTACCTCCTCTAATGTTCCCCTTCTTCCCTAAACTCCCTGTTGTGCTTGGTTTTTTCTTACTCTCTTTTACATTCTTGTCATCTCTCATCCCTCTCTGTCTCACATGCCCCTTGTCTCTTTACCCTACTTCCTGTTTTCTAAATTTCTCTCACCCTCTCCCCATTTACTATTGTTTTGCTTTATCTCACTTTCACCTACCCCATCTTTTTTTTACCATTACCCCTCATACTCTTCCCAGTTTTCCCTCATTCTTTGCCTTCTCTAATGTTCCCTTTCTTCCCTAAACTCCCTGCTCTGCTTGTGTTTTCTTACCCTCTCTTACATTTTTGTCCTTTCTTGCCTCTCTCTGTCTCCCATGTCCCTTGCTTGTCTATCCTACTTCCCCTTTTCTATATTTCTCTTCAACCCTCCCTATTTTCTATTGTTTTCCCTTTTCTCACTTTCACCTACCCCACCTTTTTTTACCATTATCCTCTCCTTCCCCGTCTCCACCCCTCATACTCTTCCCAGTTTTCCCTCATTCTTTACCTTCTCTAATGTTCCCTTTCTTCCCTAAACTCCTTGCTGTGCTTATGTTTTCTTACACTCTCTTACAATTTTGTCCTTTCTTGCCTCTCTCTGTCTCCCATGTCCCTTGCTTCTCTATCCTACTTCCCCTTTTCTATATTTCTCTTCAACTCTCACCATTTTCTATTGTTTTCCCTTTTCTCACTTTCACCTACCCCATCTTTTTTTACCATTATCCTCTCCTTCCCTGTCTCCCCCCCTCATTCTCTTCCCTGTTTTCCCTCATTCTTTACCTCCTCTAATGTTCCCTTTCTTCCCTAAACTCCCTGCTGTTCTTGTGTTTTCTAACCCTCTCTTACATTTTTGTCCTTTGCCTCTCTCTGTCTCCCATGTCCCTTGCTTCTCTATCCTACTTCCCCTTTTCTATATTTCTCTTCAACCCTCCCTATTTTCTATTGTTTTCCCTTTTCTCACTTTCACCTACCCCATCCTTTTTTACCATTATCCTCTCCTTCCCCGTCTCCCCCCCCCCTCACACTCTCCTTAATTTCCCTCACTCTTCACCTTCTCTCACGTCCCCTTTCTTCCCTTTACTCCCTGCTTTGCTCGTGTTGTCTTCCCCTCTCGTACATTTTTGTTCTCTGTTTCCTCTCTCTATGTCGAATGTTCCTTGTCTCTTTACCCTACTTCCCCTCATTCTATATTTCTCTCACACTCTCCCCATTTTCAATTGTTTCTCCTTTCCTTAATTTCAACTACCCTATCCTTTTTTTTTTCCATTATCCTCTCTTTCCCTCACATTTCACTTTCTCTCATTTCCCCTTTCTTCCCTTTACTCCCTGCTTTGCCCATGTTTTTTTACAGTCTCTTACATTCTTTTCCTCTCTTGCCCCTTTCTGTCTCGCAATCTATCTCCTACTTTGCATCTCTCTCACGCCTTCTCTCTTTATATTTACATTAAGTCTGAGATAAGTCAGTAGGCCCCTAGCGTGTGTTATATATATTAGTGTCTATAGCATGTAAAAGGAACATATTATCATGCCTTTGACTTTTTATAGGTGACTGATGCCCAGTGAGATGATGGAATCTGATATTTTTCCTGGTCAACTGTGAGAAAAGAATGATAAGACAGGTAATTAATATTTATATTAATTACTGATAATAATCAGGCTAGACAGGAGTTCTAGTCCTGAAGTATATTCCTTATACATGTGGATATACAGTATGTACTTACCATGTGTATATCATTTTGGACACTTCTATTATAACACAAACATATCTTAGGTACATATTCTCCTCCTCCTTCTCTTCCCTTTCAGCTTCTCTCTCCCTCTCTATTCTCCCTTTTTCCACCTTCTAATCCCCCTTATCCTCTCCCACTCTATGCTTTTTCCCATTAATATTCTCTCTCCCCCTTTTCTCTACTCTAACACTTCTTGTCCCTCTCTATCTAAAGAATTTTTCACTTTCTGTCTCTTTTCACCTTATGTACACCCTCACACTCTTTCTTTCTTGGCCTTTCTCTACCCATTCCTCTCTTTTTCTCCCCATCTAGCCCTCTTTCATTCATCTTTATGCTCTACCTTTCACCCTTTATTTCATTGTCCTTCCTTCTTTCTATCACCATCTCTTTTTATCCCTATCTCCCAAAGCTCTCCCTCCTCTCTCTCTTTTCCGCTTCTCTCATTCCCACTTTCACTCCTTTTATCTCTTCTCTGTTTTTCTTTCTTCCCTTTACTACCTGCTATGCTCTTATTTTCTTACCTTCTCTTACATTCTTGTCGTCTCTCACCCCTCTCTGTCTCCCATGCCCCTTGTCTCTTTACCCTACTTCCCCTTTTTCTATATTTCTCTCACTCTCTCTCCATGCTCTATTGTTTCCCCTTTCCTTACTTTCACCTACCCTATCTTTTTTTTTTTACCAATATCCTCTCCTTCTCCTTTTCCACCCCTCACACTCTTCCCAGTTTTCCCTCACTCTTTACCTTCTCTAATGTTCCTTTTCTCCCCTTTACTCACTGCTGTGCTTGTGTTTTCTTACCCTCTCTTACAGTCTTGTCCTCTCTCACCCCTCTTTGTCTCGCAAGTCCCTTGTCTCTTTACCCTACTTCCCCTTTTTCTATATTTCTCTCAATCTCTCCCAATTTTCTATTGTTTCCCCTTTCCTTACTTTCACCTACCCTATCTTGTTTTTACCATTTTCCTCTCCTTCCCGTTTTATCACCCCTCACACTCTTCCCAGTTTTCCCTAACTTTTTACCTTCTCTAATGTTCCTTTTCTCCCCTTTACTCCCTGCTATGCTCGTGTATTGTTACCCTCTCTTACATTCTAGTCCTCTCTCACCCCTCTTTGTCTCGCATGTCCCTTGTCCCTTTACCCTACTTCCTGTATACTATCTTTCTCTCACTCTCTTCCCATTTTCTATTGTTTCACCTTTTCTCACTTTCACCTACCCCATCATTTTTTTTACCATTATCCTCTCCTTCCCTGTCTCCCCCCCTTATACTCTTCCCAGTTTTCCCTCATTCTTTACCTTCTCTAATGTTCCCTTTCTTCCCTAAACTCCCTGCTGTGCTTGTGTTTTCTTACCCTCTCTTACATTTTTGTCCTTTCTTGCCTCTCTCTGTCTCCCATGTCCCTTGCTTCTCTTTCCTACTTCCCCTTTTCTATATTTCTCTTCAAACCTCCCTATTTTCTATTGTTTTCCCTTTTCTCACTTTCACCTACCCCATCTTTTTTTACCATTATCCTCTCCTTCCCCGTCTCCCCCCCTCACACTCTCCTTAATTTTCCCTCACTCTTCACCTTCTCTCACGTCCCCTTTCTTCCCTTTACTCCCTGCTTTGCTCGTGTTGTCTTCCCCTCTCGTACATTTTTGTTCTCTGTTTCCTCTCTCTATGTCGAATGTTCCTTGTCTCTTTACCCTACTTCCCCTCATTCTATAGTTCTCTCACCCTCTCCCCATTTTCTATTGTTTCTCCTTTTCTTAACCCTTTTAGGACTCGGGGTTTTTTCATTTTTGCATTTTCGTTTTGCGCTCCATGCCTTCCGAGAGCCATAACTTTTTTATTTTTACGTTCACATGGCCATATGAGGGCTTTATTTTTGCGGGACAAGTTGTACTTTCCAACGCCACCATTTAATATTGCATACGATGTAGTGGGGAGCTGGAAAAAAATTCCAAATGGGTGAAATTGCAAAAAAAAACAATTCTACCACAATTTTACGGGTTTTTAAATTACGACGTTTGATGTGTGATAAAACTGACCATTTAGTTTTATTCTACAGGTCAGTACGAATCCGGCGATACCCAATATGTATAGTTTTTCTTGCGTTTTGATAGTGAAAAAAAATTCAAAAGTGGGAAATTTTTTATTTTTTATTTTTGTCGCCATATTTTGACCCCTATAACTTTTTGTAATTAAGTGTATGGCATTGTATGGGGGCTTATTTTTGCAGGGCGATCTGAACTTTTAGTTGATACCATTATGGGGTGTGTAGGACTTTTTGATCACTTTTTATTTAATTTTTTGAGGAAATGAAGCGTTCAAAAATGGCGAATCCGCCATTTGGGTGCTTTTTCCGTTTTTCTGTTTACCGTATGGGAATATATTTTTATATTTTTATACCACGGGCGTTTTCGCACATTATGACACCCATGATGTGTATTTTTAAAAAAAATATTATTTTATTTTAATTTTGGGGAAAGGGGGTGATTTGAATTTTTAGGTTTTTATTTATTTTTTATTTTTTATTTATTTCTTTTATTTTTCTTTTACACTGTTATATAGGTCCCATAGGGACCTATATAAATCAGTCATCTGATTGCTTCTAACATAAACTCCAATACACTTGTATTGGAGTTTATGAGATTTACTACTTTCCTATGAAGCCCTATTGCTAACAAGGGCTCCATAGGAAATAGTAAGTGATAGCCTCATGCTGAATGAAAGGCTTGAGGCTATCCCTTACAGCGCTCCGATTCTCCCGATCACCACTAGGGGAGCCGGAGAGCTGCCGAAAGTTTTACTTTCGGTTTTAGCGCTGCAGATGCCGTGGTCAGGATTGACCACGGCATCTGCGAGGTTAAATGATTGCGATCGGCATCGCTGCCGGCCGCGATCATTAGCCGCGGGGGTCAGCTACAGGAAACAGCCGGACCCCCACAGCGATCGCGCCCACAGAGGGCAGGAGCGGGCGCCATACTTAGGGATCGGACCCATGACGTACCCATACGTCATGGGTCCTTAAGTGGTTAATTTCAACTACCCTATCCTTTTTTTTTTCATTATCCTCTCTTTCCCTCACATTTCACCTTCTCTCATTTCCCCTTTCTTCCCTTTACTCCCTGCTTTGCTCATGTTTTTTTACTGTCTCTTACATTCTTTTCCTCTCTTGCCCCTCTCTGTCTCGCAATCTATCTCCTACTTTGCATCTCTCTCACGCCTTCTCTCTTTATATTTACATTAAGTCTGAGATAAGTCAGTAGGCCCCTAGCGTGTGTTATATATATTAGTGTCTATAGCATGTAAAAGGAACATATTATCATGCCTTTGACTTTTTATAGGTGACTGATGCCCAGTGAGATGATGGAATCTGATTTTTTTCCTGGTCAACTGTGAGAAAAGAATGATAAGACAGGTAATTAATATTTATATTAATTACTGATAATAATCAGGCTAGACAGGAGTTCTAGTCCTGAAGTATATTACTTATACATGTGGATATACATTATGTACTTACCATGTGTATATCATTTTGGACACTTCTATTATAACACAAGCATATCTTAGGTACATATTCTCCTCCTCCTTCTCTTCCCTTTCAGCTTCTCTCTCCCTCTCTATTCTCCCTTTTTCCACCTTCTAATCCCCCTCATCCTCTCCCACTCTATGCTTTTTCCCATTAATATTCTCTCTCCCCCTTTTCTCTTCTCTAACACTTCTTGTCCCTCTCTATCTAAAGACTGTTTCACTTTATGTCTCTTTTCAACTTATGT
Source organism: Bufotes viridis (assembly GCA_033119425.1). Lineage (NCBI taxonomy): Eukaryota > Metazoa > Chordata > Amphibia > Anura > Bufonidae > Bufotes > Bufotes viridis. The sequence continues at coordinate 34,806 of JAKVIS010001026.1, forward strand.
ACACCCTCACACTCTTTCTTTCTTGGCCTTTCTCTACCCATTCCTCTCTTTTTCTCCCCATCTAGCCCTCTTTCATTCATCTTTATGCTATACCTTTCACCCTTTATTTCATTGTCCTTCCTTCTTTCTATCACCATCTCTTTTTATCCCTATCTCCCAAAGCTCTCCCTCCCCTCTCTCTTTTCCGCTTCTCTCATTCCCACTTTCACTCCTTTTATCTCTTCTCTGTTTTTCTTTCTTCCCTTTACTACCTGCTGTGCTCATATTTTCTTACCCTCTCCTACATTCTTGTCCTCTCTCACCCCTCTCTGTCTCCCATGCCCCTTGTCTCTTTACCCTACTTCCCCTTTTTCTATATTTCTCTCACACTCTCTCCATGCTCTATTGTTTCCCCTTTCCTTACTTTCACCTACCCTATCTTGTTTTTACCATTTTCCTCTCCTTCCCGTTTTTCACCCCTCACACTCTTCCCAGTTTTCCCTAACTTTTTACCTTCTCTAATGTTCCTTTTCTCCCCTTTACTCCCTGCTATGCTTGTGTATTGTTACCCTCTCTTACATTCTAGTCCTCTCTCACCCCTCTTTGTCTCGCATGTCCCTTGTCCCTTTACCCTACTTCCTGTATACTATCTTTCTCTCACTCTCTTCCCATTTTCTATTGTTTCCCCTTTTCTCACTTTCACCTACCCCATCATTTTTTTTTACCATTATCCTCTCCTTCCCTGTCTCCCCCCCTTATACTCTTCCCAGTTTTCCCTCATTCTTTACCTTCTCTAATGTTCCCTTTCTTCCCTAAATTCGCTGTTGTGCTTGTGTTTTCTTACCCTCTCTTAGATTTTTGTCCTTTCTTGCCTCTCACTGTCTCCCATGTCCCTTGCCTCTCTATCCTACTTCCCCTTTTCTATATTTCTCTTCAACTCTCCCCATTTTCTATTGTTTTCCCTTTTCTCACTTTCACCTACCCCATCTTTTTTTACCATTATCCTCTCCTTCCGTGTCTCCCCCCCTCATACTCTTCCCTGTTTTCCCTCATTCTTAACCACTTGCCGCCACGCTAACGCCGATGGGCGTCAGCGCGGCGGCTCTCTCAGGTCTCACTGCCGCCTATCGGCGTCATCTCGTGAGACCCGAGATTTCACATGAACGCGCGCGCGTCGTGCGTGCGCGTTCATGTGATCGGAGCCGGGACAACTGAAACTACAGCCTGCCAGCGCTGATCATGCGCTGGCAGGCTGTAGATGCTGGAAAAAACGCATTTAAATCGCATATCAGGCGCTGTTTTTAAACAGCGTCTGATATACCTGCTATCTGCTCGTCTGGTGGTCCCTTTGTTTGGGACCACCAGAGAAGCTATAGGAAAAGTGCACCAATCACTACACACACACCCCCTCCACCCCCATCACTGATTAACCCCTGATCACCCATGTCACCCCCTGATCACCCCCTGTCACCCCCCTGTCACTAATCACCCCCTACAGGCTCATTCAGACGTCCGTATGTGTTTTGCGGATCCATGGATCTGCGGATCCATGGATCTGCGGATCCGCAAAATACGGACACCGGCAATGCGCTTTCCGCATTTTGCAGATCCGCACAGAACTATATAGAAAATGCTTTTTCTTGTCCGCAGTTGCGGACAAAGAATAGAGACATGTTCTATATTTTTGCGAGACGGAAGTGCAGACCCGGAGCGCGGATCCGTAATTCCGGATCCGAGCGGGACAAAGTCTGTCCCCATAGAAATGAATAGGTCCGCAATTCCGTTCCGCAAACAGAATTTCGGATGTGTGAATGGGGCATAAGGGTCCCGTTATCACCGCCAGTTAGTTAGCTACTTGTTAGTTAGCTAGCGCCCACCGCACCGCACCGCAGTCACTAATTTTGGCAGAGATTTTTCATCCACATTGACCGATGCGAATGAAAAAATCTGTGCCGTTCATTATTTTTTTTTTTTTCAGCGCAGCGGCTGAGACGGAAAAAAAATCTCATTACCCGTATGCTCAATATAAGGAGAATCGCAGAAACTCCTAATGCTGGCCATACGTGTAATGATTGCGGAGACCCCTAAAATGCCAGGACAGTATAAATACCCCACATGTGACCCCATTTTAGAAAGAAGACACCCCAAGGTATTCCGTGAGGGGTATGGTGAGTTCATGTAAAATTTTATTTTTGTCACAAGTTAGTGGAATATGAGACTTTGTAAAAAAAAAAATATATATATATATATATATCAATTTCCGCTAACTTGTGTCAAAAATTTTTTTTCTGTGAACTCGCCATACCCCTCACAGAATACCTTGGGGTGTCTTCTTTCCACAATGGGGTCACATGTGAGTATTTACTGCCCTGGCATTTAGAGTGCTAAAGTGTGAGAATCCAAATGCGTAAAAATGGCCTGTGAAATCCTAAAGGTACTCATGGGAATTTGGGCCCCTTTGCGCATCTTGGCTGCAAAAAGTGTCACTCATGTGGTATCGCCGTACTCAGGAGAAGTAGGGCAATGTGCTTTGGGGTGTATTTTTACATATACCCATACTGGGTGTGAGAAACATCTCTGTAAATGACAACTTTTTAAAAATTTTATTCAAAGTTGGCAATTTACAGAGATATTTCTCACCCAGCATGGGTATATGTAAAATACACCCAAACACGTGCCCTACCTCTCCTGAGTGCGGCGATACCCATGGTGACTTTGCAGCCAAGATGCAAAGGCCAAATTAATGAGTACCTTTTAGGAGGGCATTTTTACGCATTTTCTTCTCACGCTTTAGGGCCCCTAAAATGCCAGGGCAGTATAAATACCCCACATGTGACCCCATTTTGGAAGAAGACACCCCAAGGTATTCGCTGAGGGCATAATGAGTCCATGAAAATTAAACTTTTTGTCAAAAGTTAGCGGAAAGGGAGACTTTGTGAGAAAAAACAATAAAAAATCAATTTCCACTAACTTGTGCCAAAAATTTTTTTCTATGAACTCGCCATGCCCCTCATGGAATACCTTGGGGTGTCTTCTTTCCAAAATGGGGTCACATGTGAGGTGTTTATACTGCCCTGGCATTTTAGGAGCCCTAAAGCATGAGAAGAAAAATGCGTAAAAATGCCCTCCTAAAAGGTACTCATTGGAATTTGGGCCCCTTTGCGCATCTTGGCTGCAAAAAGTGTCACTCATGTGGTATCGCCGTACTCAGGAGAAGTAGCGCAATGTGTTTTGGGGTGTATTTTTACATATACCCATGCTGGGTGAGAGAAATATCTCTGTAAACTGACAACTTTGTATAAAAAAATTTAAAAGTTGTCGTTTACAGCGATATTTCTCACACACAGTATGGGTATATGTAAATACACCCCAAGCACTTGCCTACTTCTCCTGAGTGCAACGTACCATGGTGACACTTTGCAGCCAAATCGCAAAGGCCTAAACTAATGAGTACCTTTAGAATTTCACAGGGCATTTTTACGCATTTAATTCTCACGCTTTAGGTTCCCTAAAATGCCAGGGCAGTATAAATACCCCACATGTGACCCCATTTTGGAAAGAAGACACCCCAAGGTATTCCGTGAGGGGCATGGCGAGTTCACAGAATTTTTTTTGGCACAAGTTAGCGGAAATTGATATATTTTTATTTTTTTATTTTGTTTTTACAAAGTCTCATATTCCACTAACTTGTGACAAAAATAAAATTTTACATGAACTCACCATACCCCTCACGGAATACCTTGGGGTGTCTTCGTTCTAAAATGGGGTCACATGTGGGGTATTTATACTGTCCTGGCATTTTAGGGGCCTAAAGGGTGAGAAGAAGTCTGGAATCCAAATGCGTAAAAATGCCCTGTGAAATCCTAAAGGTACTCATTGGAATTAGGGCCCCTTTGCGCATCTTGGCTGCAAAAAGTGTCACACATGTGGTATCGCCGTACTCAGGAGAAGTGGGGCAATGTGTTTTGGGGTGTATTTTTATATATACCCCTGCTGGGTGTGAGAAATATCTCTGTAAACAACAATTTTTAAATTTTTTATACAAAGTTGTCAGTTTACAGAGATATTTCTCTCACCTAACATGAGTATATGTAAAAATACACCCCAAACTGCCCCACTTCTCCTAATCTGCGACTACCCATGGTGACACTTTACAGCCTGAAGTGCTAAAGGGGCCTAAAACTAATGAGTACCTTTAGCTTTACATGGCGGCTCACAATTAGCCCGCCCAAAATGCCAGAACAGTACAAACACCCACAAATGACCCCATTTCGGAAAGTAGACACCCCAAGGTATTCACTGAGGGCATAATGAGCCCGTATGAGATTTTTTTTTTTTGCCAGAAGTTAGCAGAAATGGAAACTTTATTATTATTTTTTTCCTCAGAAAGTGTCATTTTCCGCTAACTTGTGAAAAAAATGAAATGATACATGAACTCACCAAGCCCCTCCGCGAATACTTTGGGGTGTCTTCTTTCTAAAATGGTGTCATTTGGGGAGTATTTATACTATCCTGGCATTCTAGCACCTGAAGAAACATGACAGGCGCTCAGAAAGTCAGAGCTGCTTCAAAATGCCGAAATTCACTTTTTGCACCATAGTTTGTAAACGCTATAACTTTTACCCAAACCAATAAATATACACTTATTGGACTTTTTTTTATCAAAGACATGTAGAACAATACATTTAGAGAAAAATTTATATAGAAATGTAGTTTTTAAAAAATTTTACAACAGAAAGTGAAAAATGTCATTTTTTGCAAAAATGTCGTTAAATTTTTATTAATAGCAAAAAAAGTAAAAATGTCAGCAACAATGAAATACCACCAAATGAAAGCTCTATTAGTGAGAAGAAAAGGAGGTAAAATTCATTTGGGTGGTAAGTTGCATGACGGAGCAATAAGCGGTGAAAGTAGTGTAGTGCGGATTTGTAAAAGGGCCTGGTCACTAGGGGGTATAAACCTGTGGTCTTCAAGTGGTTAACCTCCTCTAATGTTCCCTTTCTTCCCTAAACTCCCTGCTGTTCTTGTGTTTTCTAACCTCTCTTACATTTTGTCCTTTCTTGCCCTCTCTCTGTCTCCCATGTCCCTTGCTTCTCTATCCTACTTCCCCTTTTCTATATTTCTCTTCAACCCTCCTATTTTCTATTGTTTTCCCTTTTCTCACTTTCACCTACCCCATCTTTTTTACCAGTTATCCTCTCCTTCCCCGTCTCCCCCCTCACTCTCCTTAATTTTCCCTCACTCTTCACCTTCTCTCCCGTCCCTTTCTTCCCTTTACTCCCTGCTGCTCGTGTTGTCTTCCTCTCGTACATTTTTGTTCTCTGTTTCCTCTCTCTATGTCGAGATGTTCCTTGTCTCTTTACCCTACTTCCCTCATTCTATAGTTCTCTCACCCTCTCCCTATTTTCTATTGTTTCTCTTTCCTTAATTTCAACTTCACCCTATCCTTTTTTTTCATTATCCTCTCCTTCCTCTCATTTCACCTTCTCTCATTTCCCCTTTCTTCCCTTTACTCCCTGCTTTGCTCATGTTTTTACTGTCTCTTACATTTCTTTTCCTCTTGCCCCTCTCTGTCTGCAATCTATCTCCTACTTTGCATCTCTCTCACGCCTTCTCTCTTTATATTTACATTAAGTCTGAGATAAGTCAGTAGGCCGCCAGCGTGTGTTATATATATTAGTGTTGTGGTAAGGTGCAGGGTGCCGTCCTAGATGGCAGGTACGTGTCACCGAGGTTGCTGGCCTCGGTGAGGTGAGAGCCGGGTTTTTGTCTGCAGCAGCTAGTGCTGTTTGACTTTGTTAAATAGCATGGCTGCAAAGCCGATCCGGGCCGGCTCTTACTGGGAGCAGCTAAAGAGTAGGGTGGGTGGCTGCTCCCCACGGTCCAGTCCGAGTTTTGGGCTGGGTTTATAAACTCAGCCAGCACCACCAGCTGTGAGTGTGATTATCCTGGAGCTGCTAACAGGGCTGGGAGTTCTCTGTCCTGGAGGAAGCGCTCAGCAAGGAGGTGTTGTGTTCCTGGCTACCTGAAGCTGGATTCTCCTGCGGCTGGGCCGACAGCGTGGTGCGAACCTGCACCTACACCTCCCAGGTGACTGAACCTGTGTTGGACTGTTTTTTGTTTGGCTACGTTATTTCCGTTGTGTGTGAACTGTCACCAAGAGACTGTTTTTCATTTTGTGTGCAAGTGTGAATAAAACACTGTTTGTTGCACAATCTGGACTCCTGGTTTTGCCTCTAAACTGCACCCGCACCGCTGACTACCAGAGCGACTCCCCACATTTGGTGTCGGATGCGGGCATGCGCAGTGAGGCTGGCGTGAGCGCCCGAAGTTTTGTTTTCTAAAGTGTATGGAATATATTAAGCCAGCAAAGCTGCAAGCAGGAGTTTCTGACAACATGGAGGCTGCTGTGAAGGCTCTCATAGAGGCTAACGTGCAGCAGCGGGAGACCAACCAACTATTGCTACAACATGTGATGGCGTTACAGGCGGCAGGAGCGTCCCACCACGTCCATGATGCCCGGAAGCGGTCCGTGCGGCGATCCCAAAAATGACCCCGCGAGGCGGCGTTGAGGCGTACCTGGCGGTTTTGAGAAGGTCGCCGTGAGGAAAAAGTTACCCGTGACCAGTGGGCTGAGGTGGTCGCTCCGTTCCTGGCTTCCGGACCCCAGCAGGTGTTTTTGACTTGTCGGACGACCAAGCGGCAGATTATGACACTGTGAAAGGAAGGTCCTAGCCAGACTGGGCGTGAGCGTGCTGGTCCGCGCTCAAAGAGTCCACCAGTGGGACTTTAAAGCGACTGAACCCGCTAGGCCGCAGTTCTACGATCTGCTGCACAGGCTGCAAAAGTGGCTGCAGCCCGATCTACTAAGTCCCACTGCCATGCTGGATCGACTGTTGGCGGACATCTTTTGGAGGGCCCTGCCTTATCCCCTCCAGCACTGGATCGGCCAGGTATCGCCCACCAATGCCCTGGAGATGGTCGACCTGGTGGGCGCTACGAGGCCACCAGAAACCTGCAGGGGACTCTTGCGGGGAAGGGTCAGTCAAACCCGGAGGCCTCTGCCCCAGTTCCGGCGTCCGGCGACAGAGCGGCCTGCCGGAATATACCCCCTGCGAGTCCGCCTCCCGTGGTATGCTGGAGGTGTCAGGAGCCAGGCCACATCAGGGCCGACTGTCCGCATCGGGATGAGCCGATGGATATGACCTACGAGGGTCGTCACTCCCTGTATGCACGGAAGCTGTGCGCAACTGGCACCCGTGAGGTGCAGGACCATAACCACCTGTGTCAGGTAGAGGTGGGGAGACTCTCTGGCGGTGGCTCTGCTGGACTCCGGGAGTTTAGTCTCCCTGGTAAGGGCTGCACTTGTACGTCCTGCGGAGTATACTGGCCGTAAAGTCGGGGTCCTGTGCATCCACGGAGACCTGAAAGACTACCCCACTGCACTAGTGACTTTGTCCACCGCGGCTGGTAGGTGGACCCACGAGGTGGCTGTCGCTACTAAACTCCCACGAACTGATACTTGGGAGGGACTTCCCGGTTTTCAGCGCTGTGGCCGGTAATAAAGGTATCTGAGGACCCGAGACAGGGGTGACCCTAGTGGAGTGGCCTGATACCACTGGAAGGCCAGAACCCTGGGAGCCCGAGTCTGACGGGCCAGCGGTAGGGGTGACCACTGCTCCAGCGGTAGAGGAGACAACCCCACTGAGTGTAATGGTGGGAGACACGGAGGACTTGCCACCGGGA
>JAKVIS010001027.1:0-43038 GCA_033119425.1 Bufotes viridis
GCAAATGAAATTATATTAAAGGGTAAAAATTAGATGACTTTTTTTATCTGCAAGGTACTGTGCCACCTGATATGAGTGGTGGGCACTGGCAGTGGGCACAGTACAGTCTGTGGGCCTGACACACACTGGCAGGCAACTGAAATTATATTAAAGGGTAAAAATTAGATGACTTTTTTATCTGCCTGGTACTGTGCCACCCAATATGAGTGGTGGGCACTGGCAGTGGGCACAGTACAGTCTGTGGGCCTGACACACACTGTCAGGCAACTGAAATTATATTAAAGGGTAAAAATTAGATGACTTTTTTATCTGCAAGGTACTGTGCCACCCGATATGAGTGGTGTGCAGCGGGCACAGTACAGTCAGTGGGCCTGACACACACTGGCAGGCAAATGAAATTATATTAAAGGGTAAAAATTAGATGACTTTTTTATCTGCAAGGTACTGTGCCACCCCATATGAGTGGTGGGCACTGGCAGTGGGCACAGTACAGTCTGTGGGCCTGACACACACTGGCAGGCAACTGAAATTATATTAAAGGGTAAAAACTAGATGACTTTTTTTATCTGCAAGGTACTGTGCCACCCTATATGAGTGGTGTGCACACAGTACAGTCTGTGGGCCTGCGGCCTCTCACACACGAGCAGATGAGTCTTTGAGGACTGGAGTGGACACAGAACACTAGTAGCTAACGCTTCCCCTAGAATCCCTATATTAATTCAGCAACAGCAGCACTCTCCCTGCTGTAACTAAGACTGCAGCTTCAGAATGAATCTAAGATGGATGCTGTCCTTGCTTTTTAATAGGAGGTGGGAGGGTCTGGGAGGGAGGGTATGCTGATTGGCTGGAATGTGTCTGCTGACTGTGAGGTACAGGTTCAAAGTTTGCTCAATGATGATGTATAGGGGATGGACCGAACATCGTATATGTTTGCCCGCTGCGGCGAACGCGAACAAGCGATGTTCGCCGGCGAATAATTCGGGACATCTCTATTCATGAATAGGGAACACCCATCTTTTCTTTTCACCCAAACCCTAAAACATCTGGTCGGGTATAGATCAGGGTTCTTTAGTGTCCTCTATTTTCATAGTTGCCCGAATAGTTTTTAAGAGAAAGTCTGTATCCTCCAGGGAACATAACGGCCGCCCGTAACCATCATCTGAGGAGTCAGATTCACCAGAGAAAAGTTCTCCTTCATCTAAGTCAAATAAGCCCGAGGAAGGATCCACGGATTTTGAAGTAGATGGATGGGGAGAGGAGGCAGTTATACGTTGGTTTATCACAGAATTAACCTCATCCCTAATAAGGGTTTTAAGGTTTTCCATAAAAGATGGTGACTCTTCCATCACCACCTTTTGCGTGCATCATGGACATAGCATTTTTTTACTAGAATGGGGGAGACCCTTTCTGCATATCACACATTTCTTTTTTGTGGGTTCACCACCCTAAGATTTTGCAGGGCCAGCCTCTTTTACCTAAGGAATATATACATAATATATTAGGACTAGACCCACACCAGCACCCAGGTGGTGATCATGGGATAGGAGACTCTGAGCACACGCCGCACTTTCTTCTGGCCACGCCCCCTCGGCCGGCCGTCTGCATGATGACCTCAGCCCTTGCCGGAATCACGGGGAGGAAGGGCAATGAGGCATGTCACAGGAATCCTCCTGCCCACAGTGGATTCCTCCTGCGAGACGCGCGAGGATCCCCTCTACCTGAAAGGTGCAGCCCGGGATGCCCAGCGTGGGACTTACTCCTGCTCAGCCCTCCCAAGAAGGGGAAAGATCCTAGGCTGAGCGCATCCGATGCTTTGGTCAGCTCTGCACTGACAAGGCTTCCACCCGTCCTGAAGGACAGGAAACAACAACTGGAGTATGTTGCAGAAGGTGTCTTTTTATTTTGAAGATCCTGTGGGTCTGATGTCTCTACAATACATTGCAGTACCGGCCATCCTGAAGGAAGGGGGGAGGAGGGGGCTTGTTGCCGGTACGGCCATCCTGAAGGGGAGGTGACGGCTTGTATGAAGGTGGAGACGGCCATCCAACACGGCGGGGGAAAGGAGGGGGGAGAGGGACAGCATCGGGCCGCTGCCACAGCAGAGCAGCGGCCCGATGGTTAGCCCCTTCCATACAGTGGTCCCTAAGGACCATGGCATGGAAAGGGTTATGTCTGCAGTTTGCAGGGTTATGTCTGCAGCTGACAACAGAGGTCTCACTACATTTTTCCAGAAGAGTAAGGCCTTACTCACAAGTCCGTAGTGTTTATGGATCCGCAAATTGCGGATCCATAAACACACACAGCCGGCAGCCCCACTGCCCATAGAAATGTCTATTCTTGTCCGCAATTGCGGGCAAGAATAGGACATGCTCTACTTTTTTGCGGAGCTGCGGCCGTAAGATCGGCGGCGCGCTCCGCAAAAACTGATGCGGAGAGCACAGTGTGTGCTCTCAGCATCGTTTCGTGCCCCATTCACAGTCAATGGGTCCGCATGTATTCCGCAGAATTGCGGAATACATGCGGAGATATATGCGGACGTGTGAATAAGGCCTAAAAGTACTCCTCGTAACAATTTTGAGGAGTATCTTTAGCCGAGGAGGAGTACGGTAATTCATATATATAATGCATAGGCTCACATATTGTTATGAGGATGATATTTCAGTGTGTGCTCTCCGCATCGTTTCGTGCCCCATTCACAGTCAATGGGTCAGCATGTATTCCGCAGAATTGCGGAATACATGCGGAGATATATGCGGACGTGTGAATAAGGCCTAAAAGTACTCCTCATAAGTCGTAACAATTTTGAGGAGTATTTTTAGCCGAGGAGGAGTACGGTAATTCATATATATAATGCATAGGCCCACATATTGTTATGAGGATAATATTTCTGAAGGGAAACCATTGCTAATCTCTCATGCAGAAATAAATGTAGACAATTTTACATTAATCCAACATCATACACTAAACATAAGACCACTGCTGCCATACACAGCGCCCATGCTGCCATACAAAGCTCCCACCTGACACTGCCATACACAGCGCCCACCTGACACTGCCATACACAGGGCCCACCCAACGCTGCAATACACAGGGCCCACCTGATGCTGCCATACACAGTAGATTAAATGTACCAGTAACCAATTAACTATGAATGTCAGTTGAACAAGATGCACATGGCAATATAGTAGACCGCCCTGTAATACTGCTGCACAGTAATTCTATATATCAACTAAAAGATTAATGGTGGATTGTGTCAGCAGTTCAACAAGATGCACGCGGTGATATATTAGACCGCCTTTTAATACTCAGGCACAGTAATTCTATATATAAAATAAGAGACTAACTGAGAATGCGTCAACAGTTTACCAGGATGCAGATAGTGATATATAAGAACAACCTTTAACTCCTTCCCGACACATGACATACTATTACATCATGGAAGGCACTTCCTTCCCGCATTTGGACGCAATAGTACGTCATGGTGATCGGGCGGGCACCGGAGCAGCAGTCCGTGGTAGCTTATAGCGATGCCGGCGAATTAACCCCTTCTATGCCGTGGTCCGCGTTGACCGCACCATAGAAGGGGTTTGTGTCGGGTGAGGGAGCGCATCTGGTCCCCGTGCTGCTGTGACGGGGACCTGATGTGTGAGAAGGCAGCCGTGCAGAGGCTTTCCAATGCCTTGCACGGCATTGGGACCTGCCTTCTACGGGTTCCCAGGAAATCCAGACTCAGGCTGGGTCTCCTAGGCAACCTGTTAGTGTACTGCTCAGTGTAGTACACTAACAGGCAATGCTTTACAATACATAAGTAAAAGGGATTAGAGGGGGGATTAGACCCCCAAAAGTGAAAGTCAAAAATAAAGTAAAGAAAAAAAATGTAAAAAAAAGTGTTTTTAATAAAATTGATAACGTTTTTAAGTAAAAAAAGAAAAACAAACCCTTTCCCCTTATAACAACAGAAAAAAAAACACACACACAGATTAGGTATTGCCACATCCGTAATGACCAGCTCTATAACCACATCAGCCCCCCTAGCTTAAACACCCTTAATAACCAGACCACTTTTTACAATTCTGCACTACACTACTTTCACGGTTTATTGCTCGGTCATACAACTTACCACCCAAATGAATTTTACCTCCTTTTCTTCTCACTAATAGAGCTTTCATTTGGTGGTATTTCATTGTTGCTGACATTTTTACTTTTTTTTATATTAATCAAAAATTACCGAAATTTTTGCAAAAATGTGACATTTTTGACTTTCTGTTCGAATTTTTTTTTATAAAAAAACTACATTTCTATATAAAGTTTTTCTCTAAATTTATTGTTCTACATGTCTTTGATAAAAAAAAAATCCAATAAGTGTATATTTATTGGTTTGGGTAAAAGTTATAGCGTTTACAAACTATGGTGCAAAAAAGTGAATTTCCGCATTTTGAAGCAGCTCTGACTTTCTGAGCACCTGTCAAGTTTCTTGAGGTGCTAGAATGCCAGTATAGTATAAATACCCCCAAATAACATCATTTTAGAAAGAAGACACCCCAAAGTATTCACGGAGGGGCATGGTGAGTTCATGTATGATTTCATTTTTTTTCACAAGTTAGCGGAAAATGACACTTTCTGAGGAAAAAAACAAATAATAAAGTTTCCATTTCTGCTAACTTCTGGCAAAAAAAAAATAAATCTCCCACGGACTCACTATGCCCCTCAGTGAATACCTTGGGGTGTCTACTTTCTGAAATGGAGTCATTTGTAGGGTGTGTTTACTGTTCTGGCATTTTGGGCGGGGCTAAATTGTGAGAAACCCTGTAAAACCTAAAGGTACTTGTTGGACTTTACGCCCCTTTACGCACCTAGGCTGCAAAAAAGTGTCACACATGTGGTATCAACGTACTCAGAAGAAGTAAGGCAATGTGTGTTGGGGTGTATTTTTACATTTACCCATGCTGGGTGAGAGAAATATCTCTGTAAATTGTCAACTTTGTATAAAAAAAATTAAAAAGTTATCATTTACAGAGATATTTATCTCACCCAGCATGGGTATATTTAAAAATACACCCCAAAACACATTGCCCTACTTCTCCTGAGTACGGAGTTAACACATGTGTGACACTTTTTTGCAGCCTGGGATGCGCAAAGGGGCCCAAATTCCAATGAGTACCTTTAGGATTTCACAGTGCATTTTTACGCATTTGGATTCCAGACTTCTTCTCACGCTTTAGAGACCCCTAAAATGCCAGGGCAGTATAAATACCCCACAAGTGACCCCATTTTAGAAAGAAGACACCCCAAGGTATTCCGTGAGGGGTATGGTAAGTTCATGTAAAATTTAATTTTTTTGTCTCAAGTTAGTGGAATATGAGACTTTGTAAGAAATAAAATGCTAATTTCCACTAACTTGTGCCAAAATAAAAAATCTTCTATGAACTCGCCATGCCCCCCACGGAATACCTTGGGGTGTCTTCTTTCCAAAATGGGGTCACATGTGGGGTATTTATACTGCCCTGGCATTTTAGGGGCCCTAAAGCGTGATAAGAAGTCTGGAATCCAAATGCGTAAAAATTCCCTCCTAAAAGGTACTTATTGGAATTAGGGCCCATTTGCACATCTTGGCTGCAAAAAAGTGTCACCTATGTGGTATCGCCGTACTCAGGAGAAGTAGGGCAATGTGTTTTGGGGTGTATTTTTACATATACCCATGCTATGTGTGAGAAATATCTCTGTAAATGACAACTTTTAAAAAAAAAATTATTCCAAAGTTGTTAATTTACAGAGATATTTCTCTTACCAGCATGGGTATATATAAATAAAGACTGCGCCAAAACAACCATTTTTTTGTCACCTTGCCCCATAAAGTGTAATAATGAATGATACAAAAATTATATGTACCCAAAAATGGTACCAATAAAAACATTACCTCTTCCTGCAAAAAACGAGCCCATGCAATAGACGATCAGCAGAAAAATAAAAAAAATAGAGCGTTCAGAAAATGGAGACACAAAAACATAATTTTTTTTTTCAAATATGCTTTATTATGTAAAACTGAAACAAACATAGAAAGTAGACATATTTGATATCATTGCATCCGTAAGAACCTGGTCTATAAAAATAGCACATGATCTAAATGTTGTAAAAAATTTAAAATAAAAACATCCATTATTTGGTTACCTTGCCTCACCAAAAAACGTAATACACAGCAATTAAAAATCATATGTACCCCAAAATAGTACCAAGAAAACTGGCACCTTATCCCGTAGTTTCCAAAATGTGGTCACTTTTTTGAGTTTCTACTGTAGGGGTGCATCAGGAAGGCTTCAAATGGGACATGGCATCTAAAAACCAGTTCAGCTAAATCTTCCTTTCCTTCTGTGCCCTGCCGTGTGGCCATACAGCAGTTTACAACAACATGTGGGGTGTCTCTGTAAACCGCAGAATGAGGGTAATTAATATTGAGTTTGGTTTGGCTGTTAACCCTTGCTTTGTTACTGGAAAAATTGATTAAAATGTAAAATCTGCCAAAAAAGTGAATTTCTGAAATCTCATCTACATTCTCCACTAATTCTTGTGGAACGCCTAAAGGGTTAACAAAGAATACCTTGAGGGATGTACTTTCTAAAATTGGTCCATTTATTGATGGTTTTTATTATGTAAGCCCCAAAAAGTGACTTCAGACCTGAACTGGTCCTTAAAAAGTGGGTTTTGGAAATTTGGGATTTTTTCACAAATAAAGGTCAAATATATTGACTCAACTTTATGACTTTCAAGAAGTACAATGTGTCACGAGAAAGCAATCTCAGAATGGCCTGGATAAGTAAAAATGGCTCGGGGTAGAAGGGGTTAATACTGAGGCACAGTAATTTTATATATAAAATAAGAGATTAACTGAGAATGTGTTAGCAGTTCAACAAAATGCAGGTAGCGATAAATTAGACCTCCCTTTAATACTGCGGCATAGTAATACTATATATAAAATAAGAGATTACGGGGATTATGTCATCAGTTTAACAAGATGCAGACGGTGATATATTAGATTGTCCTTTAATATTGCAGCAGTGTAATTCTATATATAAGAGATTAACTCCAAATGTGTCAGCAGTTTAACAAGATGCATGCACCAGTATATTAGACCACCATTTAATACTTTGGCACAGTAATTCTATATATAAAATAAGAGATTAACTGCGAATGTGTCAGTAGTTTAACAAAATGCAGACAGTGATATATTAGACTGCCCTTTAACACTGAGGCTCTGTAATTCTCTATTTAAAATACAAGATCATCTGGGATTGTGTCAGCAGTTCAACAAGATGCAGACGGCAGTATATTAGACCGCCCTTTAATAGTGTGGCACAGTAACTCTATATAAAATAAGAGATTAACGGGGATTGTGTTAACAGTTCAACAATATGCAGGAGGCAGTATATTAGACCGCCCTTTAATACTGCGGCACAGTAATTCTATATATAAATTAACAGGTTAACTGGTATTGTGGCAACAGTTCAACAAGATGCACACAGCGATATATTAGACCACCCTTTAATACTGTGGCACAGTAATTCTACATATAAAATAAGAGATTAATTTTTCTATCCCATATTGTAAAATTAAAAGCTTTCTGCAACACTGTAACTAGCACATAAGCACTTATCTCCCTAGGCTCAGAGTGAAATGGTGGAGCCCGCGCGGTTTAAGGCATTTTATAGGGCTAGCTGCGCGGCATTATGGGTCATATCACGTTACCAGGCTACTTACTTTCACTTTTGTAACACGTGCAGCTGCCATTTTAGAAAAAAAATCGGACTCATATACAAAGCGCAAGGAAATTCAGCTTTGCAGTGAATTTTTCCTAAACTTCGGATCGAATTCCAGTTTGGATGCTTGGATTCGATCACCACTACATACGGCTGGTTCTAGCTTTGTTAGAAAGAGATTGTATATGTACTATATGATGTCTTATTTTAATTTTTTACATTAGTCATGAGATTACCTTTTTAATGTCCAAATTTTTACTTGTTTCTCAAATCATATTATATTCAAACTATGCAAATATATGAAGCTGTAGATTAAAAAATAACAGAACGATAACCATGTACCTTTCTCAGAAACGTTAGATAATTTTATACTCTGTGTAACACTTTATCCTGTGAAAATTATCAATAAATTGGATCTGAGCCCGTGGGAAGAAAATTCAATCTAGGTCACCTTAGATGTCAGTTCCTTGTACACCACAATTAGATCCTTAGTATTTTCTAAATAGTAAACCTATTAAGTAACGTGACTGTAATGCAATATTTCTGGAGTTATTGGTTTCACACTAACCCACAATTACTTCATGCTGAATAATGAATAGCTTTAGCAGTTGAGTGGAACAGTGATCATGGCAAAATTATCTACACCCTGTGTAAATCTCTAGGTGGTGGGAACAGGCAGCCTTGAAGAGGCCAATTATGGAGTAATAAGCTAAGTGTTTTGGTCTTCAACTAGTTCATCAGCAAGTTTTTTTTTCGATGTTACAGAAATGACTGCCATTAAAAATAATTATATTGATTTTTAATTTACATTCCGCGTTAATGATCAGTTTAATGGGTATACTTATTTATTTACTTTTCTCCAAGCTTAAGCAAATTTCTGCCCTCAGTCGCTTCACCATGTTACTCTAATTAGAAAATTACAATTACTTTAGATGGGTAGAAGTAAGAACATAGTCACATGAATCTGTTTTCTACATGCAGTATAATCATATTATAATTCTATAATGTCTTATAGAATCATTTTAAGTAGAGGATTTATGTTATATAAAGTATCTTTCCTTAAAAAAGGGGAAGCATAGTCATACAAAATGCTCCCTAACATTTCTAATTAAAGGCACCCCCTAAGGCCTCTTGCACACGACAGTATTTTACGGACCGTATACTGGCAGTTTTTTCAGTTCAGTTTACCGACAGTATACTGAACCATTCACTTCAATGGGCCTGCAAAAAATACGGAAGTGTCTCCTTATGCCTTCCGTTTCCGTTTTTCCATTTTTCTGTTCTGTTTAAATATAGACCATGTCCTATTCTTGTCCGCAAATCACATTCAGTGGCTCCATTCAAGTCAATGGGTCCGCAAAAAAAACGGAAAGCATATGGAAAGGCATCCATATGTCTTCCGTATCCGTTCTGTTTTTGCTGAACAATCTATTGAAAATTTTAAGCCCAGCCCAATTTTTATTATGGAATTACTGTATACTGTATATGCCATACGCAAAAACAGAACGGATCAACGGAACCGAAATGGAAACACAAAGGAAACAAAAAACGGAAAACGGATCCGTTTAAAACGGACCGCAAAATACTGAAAAATCCATACGGTCGTGTGCAAGAGGCCTAAAGGGAACATGGTGCTTGAGTGAGTGCTGCAGCCTCTTCATTGTTTAGATTGGTCCGTACTGCACAGTGTCATGCTTGTTTTTTGCTTCTGTGTCTGCTAATGAAGCTGCCATTCATGAGATCAATACCAAGAAAAGCTACTGTAAAAAGTATGACATTGTGCAGTATGGGACAATGTAAACAATGAAGAGGCTGCACCACTGGTATTAGTGTAGTGGTTTATTTAAACAGCTGATGTTTAAGGGTTCCAAGAGTTGGACCATCAGCGATCTAATATCCTTAGGGTAGGCCATGGGGTTTTTCAAAATCTGGATAACCCACTTAAGCAGTGGCTTCCAACTTTTTTTTACCTGCTGAGGTAGGGTAATGAATCTCCTTAGAGCCTTGGGATTTGATTTGACAAGGGAATATAAAGCATCAAGGCATCATACACAGCCAGCCTCTGTACCGATGAGGTGCAAGCACCCTAAAACAAGTGTCTACGAAAGGATATCTGGCTTGGCTATCGTGGTCAAATCCCAAGGCTTGATTTTGACTCATAGGGAGCCATTTTCAAGATGTGTCACTGGTAAGATGGTTCTCTTTTTTGGGAGGTACCACTTTGGATGTTTGTTTTCCATGGAGCATTGTCCATACCAATAAGTTTCCATACCATGGAGTACTTCCTGTAAGTGTGTATACAGAACTGGTGTCTTTAAGTAGATTCAGAACGCTGTCTAATCAGCATTCAAAATATCACACCCCGCCAGCCAAAATCCTACTCCGTACTAGTGATAGGCGTGGGTCACTATTGCTACATTTTTCAAGCTGCTAGAAGTTTCCTGAGACTGGAAAAATGGTTGGCATGGCAGAACATTACAATTGCTTTATATGCAGATAGAGTGCTCCAATATATTTGTGATCGTGCAAATCTGCAATTAATGCCGCACATATTTTTGTGCAATACGTGCAACTTCACATTTTAGCAGGTCTGACTACATATTAGTGATTGGTGCAGTAAGTAATTGTGAACTTGTGACATAACAGCACTATGTATGTAGCATGTATGGACCGCAGAACTTATCACACTACCTAACACCCTGCACTGGAACCTATCAGCTACACTATATCACAATCTAACCTACACTGACTATCTCCCACTAACTATCTGTATTATATCTATAAGCTAACTAACTATCTAATGTAATGTGATACAGAAAAGCACAGAGCACAGCAATGACACTGCTGTCTCTCTCAGAACAGAGCTTAGAGGGAGATGTGTGTGCCGGGATGGCGCTACCCCAAAGCACGTTTCGGCGTGCCTTTGTCCGTGGGTCTGATGTGATATGCCGGGATGGTGTTTTTCTTCTGTCACCTTTCCCCTTTTTATACGGTATTTATTGGACAATATGATGAATTAATAAAGTTTATATTTTTTGATACCTGGTCATTTTTGTGTTTTTTTGTTCTTTTAGCGACAGGGAGGAGTGGTAACCCCTAGCTCACCTGGTACTGGCTGCCCTGACATCCCTAGATGGGCCGCTAATTAATACATGAATCACATGCCTTGTCCCTGGCTTACCCTGAAATAGGCACTAGGTAGTGAATATGGTGGTGGAAGCACTACTCCTCAAAACTGACACCTAGGGTAACAACAGGGAAAGGACAAACAACACAAACACCATAAACATTTCCAGAAGGGAGACAACAAACAGGAGACAACAACAGGAGTGAACCGGAGATCCAACAGCTCCAGTTCCAACACCTCCACAGCAATTTAAGTTCCACGAGAGGTCAGAATAGAAGATCTGGAAAGAAGGTCTATATCTGGCAACAAGGGAAGCAGAAAGAGAGAATATACAGTAGCTGGGAGTGGCTGACAGAGAATAGCTGAAAGAAAAAGCTACAAATTTCGAAATGGGACATAAAGGATCACAAACCAAAGCAGGAAAACCTGGACCGAAATCCATTCCCACCAATAGGTCATGAAGCGATCTCTTGAAACCGAGTGAGTAGCCACCCGCTGCGACCTTCTGGCCCCAGACACAACAGAGTCAGCGACAGGTCATGATATCTCTAACTTTTAGTCCAACCAGACTGTCTGTTACTCTGCTTTAATTCTTTTAGCGCTGTTCTATGGAAACGCTGTCTTCCACTTATCCCCCTCTTTAATGCGAATCAGATTGTAAGCTCTCCTTAAATCCATTTTGGAAAACCATTTCGCACCTGCAATCGGATTAAAGAGGTTTGGAATGAGAGGAAGAGGATAGGGGTCTCGGATAGTTATCCAATTTAGTTCATGAAAATCTAGGCAAGGACGCAAGCCCTCATCTTTTTTCTTCACAAAGACAAATGCTGCAGCCACAGGTGAAGAAAAGGGTCTGATATGTCCTTTATCCAGACTCTTGGAAATATAGTCCTTCATGGCTTGTCTTTTGGGGCCAGAAAGATTATATAACCTGGTTTTAGGTAACTTTGCTCCAGAGAGCAGGTTAACCGTGCAATCATACGAACGATAGGGTGGTAACTCCTGACACCCCCTTCTCAGAGAAAACATCTTCAAAATCAGACACAAATGCTGGTAAGGTTGTAATGGAGGTGGCTGAGCAACTGCTACTTAAAGGGGTTGTCCCATTTCAGACAATGGGGGCATATCGTTAGGATAAGCCCCCATTGTCTGATAGGTGCGGGTCCCACCGTTGGTACCCAAACCTATATCAAGAACTGAACCCCGAAAGTGAAGGAGGGCACACTGCGCATGGGCAGCCACCCTCTATTCATTCTCTGTGGGGCCGGCGAATAAAGCCCCATAGAAATAAATAAGAGCATGCGCATGTGCGGTGCACTCCCGTTCACTTCTATGGGAGAGGCGGGGAGCAGCGCTTGGTGGTGGACGAACCACGTGAAATCTGGGGTCCTCCAGCCACAGCTCTCCCCGCTCCCTTCTCGATATAGGTGCGGGTCCCAGCAGGTGGGACATATCCTAGCGATATGCCCCCTCTGTCTGAGATGGGAATACCCATTTAAGCAATTGTCCCTACAATGCTCACTCCACTCTAATATCTCCTTAGCCAGCCAATCAACAACAGGATTATGCACTACCAACCAGGGAAGACCCAATACCATAGGAGTAGGAAGACCTTCAAGGACATAGCAAGAAATAAACTCATTATGGAGGGTCCACACCCAAAGATGTATGTTATGTACAATGTGTGTCAGGTTCCCCTAAATAGAAGGAGCAGAGTCGATAGCGAATATGGGGATAGATCTCGGTAAAGGACTAAAAGAAAAACCCAGAGTCTGAGCAAATCGGGCATCCACCGATTCCTCCCGCCCCACTGTCAACAGAAATCGTCTTAGTTTTATTACCCAAAATTACCATAGCTGGCAAAACAAACTGAGACGTTCGTATGGAGGAGATGTATACACCCAGGTTGTCATCGACCGCACGACCTGGGGTCAGTAGTTCCGGCGGTTGTTTATTTTTTGGTACGGATGGACAAGTTTCAATGAAACGACCCCTCCAACCACAGAAAAAACAAACCCTTGTCTTACGACGAACCCCTGGAGGACCAACCTGATGAGTGGCTCCACCTAGTTGCATAGGTTTGGCTGAGTCAGAACAAACAGCTCCTGCTTGAGAAAAGTCTCCGGAGCACAAGAACTCCTCAGCTTAATCCTAAGGTGTCTATGAATTCTTATAGATAGTGACATAGCATCCTCAAGGGATATAGGAGTCTCATACAGCACAAGCGCGTCTTACTTTCTCCTGGCAAAATTGGCTCCTGAGAGCCGGGTCGTTCCACCGACTATCTGTGGCCCACCTTTGAAACTCAGAACAATAAACCTCTGCTGACCGTTCTCCCTGCTGAAGCCACTGTAATCTAGACTCAGCTAGGGAGACTCGGTCAGGGTCATCGTATATGAGACCCAGGACCTCAAAAAACTCATCTATCGACCGGAGGGCCTGGGTACCAGCTGGCAATGAAAAACCCAGGATTAAGGATCCCCTTGGAGAAGGGAGATAATAATCCCCACCCGCTGTTCCTCATTACCAGAGAAATTTGGGCACAGCCTGAAATATCATTTACAGGCTTCCCGGAACACCACAAATTTGTCTCTCCCTCCAGAAAATCTGTCTGGGAGAGCAACTTTAGGTTCTGGATTGAAATAGTTACAGTTATAACAACCACCTAGCTCGAGGTCTGCTACTGCTGAAGGGCCGACGCCCTCAATTCTGTCACTTCAAGAGACAGACTTTGCAACTGCTTTGCCAAAGCAGCAATAGGATCCATAGTGGAAATGTATTTTATTTTTCAAAATAAGGGCCAGATATAATATCATGTCTGATATGGCAGGTAACAGACGTGCAGTTCAGAGGGAAGGAAAGGGGAGTACCCTGTCACTAGGGAGAGGGAGGAGTGGTGACCCCTAGCTCACCTGGCACTGGCATCTGGCTGCCCTGACGTACCTAGACGGGCTGCTAACCCGTACGCCGATCACGTGCCTCGTCTCTGGCTTACCCTAAAATGAGCCCTAGATAGTGAATAGGGCGGTGGGAGCAAAGGACAAACTACACAAACACCACAAAAAATCCCAGAAGGGAGACAATAAACAGGAGACAACAACAGGAGTAAACCGGAGATCCAACAACTACAGTTCCAACACCTCCACGGCAACTCCAACTCCACAATATGTCAGAATAGAAGATCTGGAAAGAAAGTCCATATCTTCAACACGGGAAGCAAAAAGGGAGAATATACAGTAGCTGGGAGTGGCTGACTGAGAACAGCTGAAAGGAAAAGCTACAAATTCCTAAATGGGACAAAAAGGATCACAAACCTAAGCAGGAAAACCTGGATCAGAATCCATTCCCACCACGAGGTCATTGAGCGATCTCTTGAAACCAAGTGAGTAGCCATCCATTGCGTCCTTCTGACCCCAGGCACAACAGGGTCAGCGATAGGTTTTGACTAGAGATGAGCAAATTGAAGCTGACAAAGTAGAATTCGATCCGAATTTCAGGAAAAATTTAATTTACACCGAAGCCGAATTTCCTCACGCTTCCTGGTAACAAATCCAATTTTTTCTTAAAATGGCTGCTGCACTTGTGAGTACATGGAGAAAGGAACTCTG
This sequence comes from Bufotes viridis, assembly GCA_033119425.1. Taxonomy (NCBI): domain Eukaryota; kingdom Metazoa; phylum Chordata; class Amphibia; order Anura; family Bufonidae; genus Bufotes; species Bufotes viridis. The sequence continues at coordinate 14,487 of JAKVIS010001027.1, forward strand.
GGAAGGCGGGATCACCCATACTGACATGCATGCAGCCAATAAGCAGCCAGCTAACCCTGTGATGTCACAGCCCTATAAATAGCGGCAGCCATCTTAGATTCTGCCATTTACCAGCGTACTTAGTGCATGGAGAGAAGTGTCTGCAAGAGCTAGTGACAGTGATGGGAAAGACTTGATTGTGGTGAAAAAAACGATTTTTAAGTGCAGGGAAAGGATAGGGAGGAATCGTTCCACAGCATTTATGTAGAACAGGGTTAAGTAGTGGAGGTTAAAGATTGGGTAATAGGCACAATCCTATTACACCTTGGTGCACTGACTGGGGGATCCAAATTGCCATTATACAGCTCTGTCATTCCAGCAAACCGTTCTTGTAATAGGGGTGCAAGTGCTATTTGATACAGCTATTAAGAAGGTTTATTACAAGGAAATATTTCTACAGTATTGAAGGGTTAAGCAGAATAAGCTATATGGTCTGTATAAATGACAGGATGTTGGGTGACATCATACTAGAGGATGAAGGTATTTACATTTAGCCGTATTTCCATATAAGGAAGTGTTTTTGCTCAGCACTATTGTATATGTGAACCACATCTGTTTCCTGTTATGCATGTCTGTATAAGAAGCGGATTGTTGAGATTAAAGTTAGAGCTGTTCGGAAGACCACTGACTCTGTGTGTCCTTGACATAGCTCTCCAGGCGCCTGTCATGGGGGGACGAAGGAGGAATCAGAGTGCAGACAGAGACAGAACCCTTTCAGCTAGGGACTCGTATCGGGATAGAGCACACAGGAATTCGGTAAGTACGGAAAATCCCTGCCTTTCGGACTGGGAAAATTCTGATACTTTCCGAAAACTTTCTGTTGTTTCTATCTTGAATCCACTTTAGACACACTGAAAGGAATAGCATCTATCTTTAGGGAAGATAGATTTTACTTAGACTAATGGCCAAGTCTAACAGATTATTTCTTTAGGCAAGAATTTAATAGAGCAATCCTTTAGGCAAGGATTTAATAGAGCAAACCTTTAGGCAAGGATTTAAAAGAGGAATTCTTTTGGGAAGAATTCCAGTATTGTCTGAACCCTGGTCTTTCTTGTCAGCCCATTCCTACCGCTTCTTATCTGTCGCTTGCTTATGCTCTCTTTTATGTCATTATGTTATGATGAATTAACCCCTTAAGGACCCATGACGTATGGGTACGTCATGGGTCTGCTCCTTAAGGATGGCGCATCTGCGCGCGCTAAAACCGAAAGTAAAACTTTTGGCAGCACTCTGGCTCCCCTAGTGGTGATCGGGGGAATCGCAGTGCTGAATGTATTAGCCTCGAACTCAATAAATTATTCGAGGCTACTACTTACTATTTGCTATGCAGCCCTTGTTAGCAATAGGGCTTCATAGGAAAGTAGTAAAATCCTCATAAACTCCAATACAAGTGTATTGGAGTTTATGATAGAAGCAATCAGATGACTGATTTATATAGGTCCCTATGGGACCTATATAAAAGTGTAAAAATAAAATTAAAAAATTAAAAAATAAATAAAAAATAAATAAAAAAATCAACCCCCTTTACCAAAAATTAAAATAAAATAATAAAAAAATTAAAAAAATACAAATCATGGGTGTCGCAATGTGCGAAAACGCCCGTAGTATAAAAATATTAAAATATATTCCCCATACGGTAAACAGAAAAACGGAAAAAAACCACCCAAATGGCTCATTCGCCATTTTTGGACGCTTCTTTTCCTCATAAAAAATTAAATAAAAAGTGATCAAAAAGTCCTACACACCCCATAATGGTATCAACTAAAAGTTCAGATTGCCCCAACAAAAAATAGGCCCCCATACAATGCCATACACTTAATTACAAAAAAGTTATAGGGGTCAAAATATGGCGACAAAAAAAAAAATTCGCACAATTTTTTTTCACTATCAAAACGCAAGAAAAACTATACATATTGGTTATCGACGGATTCGTACTGACCTGTAGAATAAAACTAAATGGTCAATTTTATTGCACATCAAACGTCGTAATTTAAAAACCCGTAAAACTGTGGTGGAATTGCTTTATTTTTGCTATTTCACCCCATTTGGAATTTTTTTCCCGCTTCCCACTACATCGTATGCAATATTAAATGGAGGCATTGGAAAGTACAACTTGTCCCGCAAAAAAAAGCCCTCATATGGCCATGTGAACAGAAAAAAAAAAGTTATGGCTCTCAGAAGGCAGGGAGCGCAAAACGAAAAAGCAAAAATGAAAAAACCTTAAGGGGTTAAGTTATTTTATTTTATGCTGAAGGTAGGCAGCAAATGATACTGTGAAAACTGTCCTAACTTTATTGTGTGTGTCCTGGAAAACCGTAAGACGCCCCACCACTCTGGCTAGGGGAAACCCGCTAACCTAGAAACTGGTGAAAGCAAGTGACGATTTGAAGGGATAATACTAACAGGCAGTTGAGAAGGAAGTTGAGCATAGACATAAGTCCTTTCCATCCAGTTGATAGGTATTGTTGGAACCTTCACGTTCAGTACAGCCAGTCCTGGGGAGAGTTCTGCTCTCAATTAAGTTATAAGATATGGGTGCAAAGCAAGGAAAGGACTCTCCACCCCTCTGCATGTGGGAGAAACATACAAGGATTATGTATCCTGGGTCTGTGGGACTAATCATTATTTAGTTACTCACTGGGTGGATAATATAGCAGGATGGACAGAGGGTATGTAAAGTATAAATTTGTTCCCTCGGGAAAGGGCTAATGACACCTTCCATATGGACATGGTAAAAGGATATTTCTGTTCAGTTCTGAGCCCAGACAAACCCTTTAAGCTGCTTGTTCCTTATCTCAAGTGCCTCCCCTCCCTTTTTTGCAAGCCAAGCTGTGTGTTTATGCAACACTAAGGAAAGAAGGAGGGGGAAAACAGCTGTGGGCAGTGCTCATCCTCTTCTCTGCCTACAGATGTGTCAAGAGTGATGTATGGACTGTAGAAGAATGATTGCACCAATTACTTAAAGTAGATGATATTAAGAGATTGTTAAACACTGCCACAGCCCCAGAAGAACACCCCTCTTTTTCCCGTAGCCTGGGGGCAGCAGACATCACAATAAGGATGCCGGGGTACAGTATCCCAGCATTCACTCTCATCACAAACCACTATAAGGAATCACTGACTGATTGTGTTAACCATAGAGGGACATCCTCTCCCTTTTCTTGTAGATTCTACTAGTGCTACTAGTAGTACTATATATGAGGATTATTATAGCGGTCCAAGAGAAAATGCTGAGCCCTCTGTGGGAATTAATGGGATACTGACCAGATCTTGTAAAACTCCTCCTCTCTCGATCCAACATCCATACAAGCACCAGTCAATGTTCACACACAGTTTTTGGATTATTCCAAATTGTCCTGTGAATTTATTAGGGAGAGATTTGTTTGTTCTGTTAAGGTTGCAGTTGGGGATTAGCAAGACGGGACACCTACATGTCATATCCTCAATTATGCCCATTTATGTAACAAAGGTTAATTGTTTTTATATTTGGAATGCCAACCTCAGGATCCGCTACTTGATCAGGTTCCTCCTGAAATTTGGGCAAATACTGACCAAGAGGTTGGCCTTATCTCTTGTACACCATATAAGGCAATGTTTAAGCCCGGGGCTGCACCTATTTATATTAAACAATACCCCCTTTCCCCAGAAAAGGAAAAGGGTATTGAGTCTATGTTAATGGAATTCCTAGAGGCAAGGGTTATTGAGGAAATTATTTTCCCCTATAATACACCTATCAACCTACTGAGAAAGGCTGATAATACCTTTAGGTTTGTCCAGGATGTTAGAGTGGTAAATGCACAGATTATACCCATAGCCCCTGTGGTTCCAGATGTACCATCTCTGCTATCAACTATTCCTGTCCATGCATGAATTTTTCTCTGTTGTTGATTTAAAGAATGCATTTTTTTCTGTCCCAGTTGACAGGGAGACACGGCCACTTTTTGCTTTTGCATTATAATTTCGCCAGTATACTTGGTGTAGAATGCCTCAGGGTTATGTAGACTCCCCAGCAGTCTACTCCATTGTCCTCCAAGCTACACTGCACCCTTGGACTGCCCCTCATGGTTCTGTCCTTCTACAATATGTAAAAAATCTCCTCATATGTAGTTCTACTCGGGATTCCTGCCAGGCAGACTGTGTTAGTTTATTACTGTGGTTATGTGAATGTGGTCACAAAGTTTCTAGGAAGAAATTACAATGGTGTATGGAAAGTGTTGATTATTTGGGATTTGTTCTCGGTAAAGGTGAGAGAAAAATCAGCCATGCCAGAATTACCGCCGTACTGGGTCTGCCCCGCCCACAAACCAAGAAAGACATGTTGACCTTTCTTAGCATGATTGGTTACTGCCGCCAGTGGATTTCTGATTGTTCCTACTATGATAATATTCTGAGATGCCTACTGATATGCCTGACTTTATTAAATGGTCTGATGAAATGTTACAAGCTTTTAGTCATTTGAAATGTGCAATGGTTTCAAGTCCTGGTTTGGGCTTACCCAACTATAGCGTAATGTTTCACTTATTTGACAGGGACAATTGTAAAACCATGGCGGTAGTCCTGGCGCAAGACAATGGAGGCAAATTCCGCTCTGTTGACTTTTTGTAAGGCACATACTTGTCTCCAAACGCACATAACTAAAGGAAATGCCCTAGCTGATCAGGGAGCAAAAGAGGCTGCTATTAGAAAGGCAGCAACAGTTCAGATGCCCTCGCTAGTTCCAGAAATTAGCCTTGCTGACAATCTATTGCTCAGCCTCCAGGATTTGGCTACCAGTAGTGACAAGATAGAATGGCAGTCGGTGGGTGCAGTACAAGACCCTGAAACAGGTCTTATCTGCAAAGAGGGAAACCATGTATTCCAGTTGCAAGCGCCCGGATTTTAATTGCACAATATCACAGTCTTGGCCATAGTGGAGCACAGGAAACCACTGACATCATTCAGAGAGATTTTTTTATACCAAGTCTTAGATCAAAGGTACAATCTTATGTTTTACGGTGTATTATATGTCTCAGAAACAACCCAAATAATTCAAAGAAGGCCCAACACCAGCATCTGAATAACCTGACTTCGCCATTCACTCATTTATAAGTTGACTTCACCCATATCCCAAAGACAGGAAGTAAGCCGGAGTATGCCCTTGTAATTGTGAATATGTTCTCTAGATGGCCGGAGGTTTTTCCTACTACCAATGAAACCACACAAATTGTGGTAAAAATCTTGTTACAAGAGATCATCCCCAGATGGTGGTGTCCTGTCCCAGCTTTTGCGTCTAGGGTCTGTAAGGAGCTTTCCAAAGCCTTTAGGATTGACTGGAAGTTCCATCTCCCATACCACCCAAAGAGTTCCGGCATAGTAGAAAGGATGAATCGAACAATTAAAGAGAAAATTAGGAAAATTACTGGAGGCACGTACACTAATTGGAAAAAGTTCTTGCCTGTAGCCCTAGCAGAAATTAGGATGCAGCCTAATAAGAATACTGGTTACTCACCATTTGAGGTACTAATGGGAAGACCCTTCCCCACCCCTTGGGGTCCAAAGGCCCCCATGATAGAAAAAGGGATCTAGAAGTAGTACAGGCAGAATATGTGAGGAAACTTGTAGAAACTTTAGATTTGAACGAGATGTTGCTCGTGCCTCTCTTTTCTCTCCACAGGAACCTACACATCCTTTCCAACCAGGAGACGTGGTTATAGTCCAGTGCCTGGCAAAAGGACGAAAACAGACTGAGTTCCCGTTTGGACCACCCACCGAGTGGTAACAATCACCAGAACAGTGATTCTCACAGAATAAGCTCCAATCTGGATTCACGCTAGCAGAGTGAAAAGGGTCCCTGAGGCTTCTTCTCCAGTGACGGACAAAGACAAAGAGGGTGAAGCAGGTGTGAAATCCCTAAACAAAGAGGGGAGCTCAGAAGAAGTTTCCCTGAAAAGTGCCTTGCCACAGGCTGAAGATGATGACCCCACAATATTCTGGGAGATTTGTTTGTCTGCTAATAATTATTAATCTTTGTGTTTTCTTGCCAGTCTGGCTTATTACTACATGTATTTATCACCCAGAGTTGCTGAGTTTTTTCTGCGGTGCAACAAATAGTCAGTCGGTACATAAAAAAGCTCAGGAGCAAGATCCCTTTGCTCCAGGCTCCTTTTATTCTGAACAGAATAGTATAGTCAGGATGGCAGATGCCCTAAATGTTAGTTCATTGTGCCTTAAAGACTTACGGAGCCCACGGGATCTTATAAAAACATGTGTTATTGCTGTGCCTACACCCGATGAATCCCTCCTTGGAGTCTAGTCGATGGCTAACAATACACAATCTTTTATTCCCTTGTATGACTTCTGTGAGGAGTGTCAGAAATTAGGAAATAGCAGGGATAATATTAGAATAATTGCTATTAATGTGACTGCAGCAGAGATCTGTTTTACTTTTTCCCAGGATATGACTTTAAATTGTGATAGTAGAGACATAAAAAATGAATTACCTAAGAATAGTGTATATGATTATATTGATGACACCTGTAAAAAGAATAGTAGGCTTGCTAGCTCCCTGAATAATTCCATGAGTTGTAAGAAGACCATTGTGACTCCCAGTTTTATCTATAATATAATGCTCCCTAAGGGATGGTTTTTGTTTTGTGGTAACAGCACTTACAATTACATTCCTGCTAATGTTATTGGAGGTCCCTGTGCGTTATCCACGCTGACTTTGGCCCTTCCCAGTCAACCTCCTATCAGAAGAGCTTACAGATCGGTTACCAAGACTTTATCAGAAAACTGTGACTCTACTTTACCCCTTCTCAGCCGTGCAGAATATACAACTTTGGGCGCCTCTATATTAGGAGTGCCTGGACTGGCTATCTATAATGCTCGTACAATAAATTCTATTGCATGTGTCTTGGCTAAATCTCTGAATCATACCTCTATCGCCTTATCAGACATACTTTTAGATCTACAAGGTGTAAGAGGAGCAGTGCTAGAAACTAGATTTGCTATGGATTATCTGTTACTTAAACAAAATATAGGATGTCAAGATTTTAAAGGAATATGTTGCTTTAACTTATCTGACCATTCCAGATCAATCCAGTCCCATATTCCAGCATTACATGAAATTGCCAATAATATCAAGAAGGATGTTGATTCATCCTCCTGGTGGGATTGGTTATTGAGCTGGCTGCCGGATTTAAGTTGGTTAAAAACATTTTTTATCAGTATTATAATTATAATTGCTTCCTTGATTATTATATGTTGTTGTATTCAATGTATCCCTTCCCTCATACAGACCTTTTGTGGAATGTGTCCAAGACCCACAAATCCTGGACAACCATATGCTCATTACATCTCTATGAGAGAAAGAATATAAGTCATATTCATGACTTAAGAGGGGATTGAAGGGTTAAACAGAATAAGCTATATGGTCTGTATGAATGACAGGATGTTGGGTGACATCATACTAGAGGATGAAGGTATTTACATTTAGCCGTATTTCCATATAAGGAAGTGTTTCTGCTTAGCACCATTGTATATGTGAACCACATCTGTTTCCTGTTATGTATGTATGTGTAAGAAGCGGATTGTTGAGATTATAGTTAGAGCTGTTTTGAAGACCACTGACTCTGTGTGTCCTTGACATAGCTCTCCAGGTGCCTGTCATTGGGGGGAGTGCAGACAGAGACAGACCCCTTTCAAGTATGTCTTATTTGCCCTTGTGTGGTGCAGTTATATGTTGTAAAGCCTTTTTTGCCGTGTATTAGTGGCAAAAAAAATATATATTTGCCCTTTTGCGGTGCAGTGATATATTCAAAAGCTCAGTTTGCCGTGTATTAGTGGCGAAATTAAAATATATTCACCGTTCATCGTTGCACTTAACTGTTGAAAAGCCTTTTGTGTTGTGGAAAAGTAGAAAAAAAATTGGACCTTATTGCCGTTCTGCAGTGCAGTGATATATTCTAAAGCCCAGTTTGCCTTGTATTAGTGGCATAATAAAAATATATTTGCCATTCATCGTTACACTTATCTGTTGAAAAGCCTTTTGTGTTGTGGAAAAGTGAAAACAAAATTATGACCTAATTGCCATTCTGCAGAGCAGTGATTTATTCTAAAGCCCAGTTTGCCATGCATTAGTGGCGAAATAAAAATATATTCACCGTTCATCGTTGCACTTAACTGTTGAAAAGCCTTTTGTGTTGTGGAAAAGTGGAAAAAAAATAGGGCCTAATTGCCATTCTGCGTGCAGTGATATATTCTAAAGCCCAGTTTGCCGTGTATTAGTGGCGGAATAAAAATATATTTGCCGTTCATCGTTGCACTTATCTCTTGAAAAGCTTTTTGTGTTGGGGAAAAGTGGAAAAAAAGGGCCTAATTGCCTTTCTGTGGTGCAGTGATATATTATAAAGCCCAGTTTGCCTTGTATTAGTGGCAAAATAAAAATATTTGATTATTTGATCTAACAGTATGTCAGACAGAGAAATACCAGTCCCTGCACAGGGGAGTGGCAGAGGCCTAAATGTTTCTGCCGCAGGCAGAGGTCGCAGCAGAGTAAGGGGCCATAGCAGCAGGAGTCACTTCGAGAGGCCTGAGCTCCCAGTGTCAGCTAGTGGTCATGTCGTGAACAGCAACCCAGTGGTTCTTGAATGGTTGACTCGATCTTCGACTTCGTGTCAAGTGACATCGGAAAACCACTGCCAAGAGTCAATGGGTTCACAGACACAACCCTTAGTTGGCATAGCCCGGGAACAGGCCTCGTGCCCTCACCTGTCCTCAACCTGCCTCTGTCCTTTTCTGTTCCCTCAGCCAGAGAAGTATCGTAAGCTGTTGGCTCAGCTCCACTATACAGTGAGGACGAGCTACTAGAAGACAGTCAGCAGCTACTGAACAGCCAAGATGTGGAGGAGACATCCGCCACTTCCTCCACTAGGTGGGCAAGTAGTGATGAGGAGAGTGGCATGGGAGCTGGTGTTGCGAGCGGTCAGACTCCTGACCCAGAGACGGTTGAAGAGGACATCAGTGACTTGCAGACAGTACTCAATGATGATGATGTAGCTGATCACACTTGGGAGCCAGGTGACGAAGGGGCTTCATTTTATTATCATTTTTTCATTATATAATAATGTAATATTATACAATCCGATGTCTCCATGAGAAATCTGCAGCGTGGGGAACCCGTGTGGCATCTACACACTTTCAAAATAATCCTTCAGCAGGGCGAATAGATCCCGGAGAAGCGGTTCATTTCTGAGATGTCCGTATAGTGCAGGGGGAATCCGAAGACCCTATTCATCTCCGTGCACCACAGGATGTCCTCCTTCCCATCCATGATGACTGGGAACTCGTGATTTTTTTCCTGATGAATAAACCAGGGGCTGGTAGTTATGGTTTGAATCTTGATGAACTTTGCGACTCCTCCGGGCTCTAAGCAATCTTGAATCTTTGTCTTCTCATTGTCTGCAGCTACTAGAGGCCTGTTCATGCCAGGCAGGGTCCCCCAGAAGTATCTAGCTCGATGAGCAGCAGATACCGCACTTGCATTAATCTTGACAGGATTCGTGTCCAGGTGGAGAGAAATAGTTTTTTGGAATGCTTTCTCCCTCGCAACCACGTTCTCGAATAACCAGAAGACTGGCCAATTCTCTCCTGTCTTAGGCAACACTTTATTAAGTAATTGCGGAAAGTCAAAAAACAGTTGTCCACTGCCCCCATAAAGGCCTTTCCAGTGTGGGTTAACCACAGATAAGCCATTACAATGACTGCAGCCAATTATCAGATCGAATTGTCCCCATTCTTCAATCTCTTAAATTAATTTAAAATATTAAATTGAACCAAAACTTGATTTAAATTTTAAGAAACTAAACTTAAATTCGAATAAGAAATAAGGGGGGCTCACCCCCCTGTTGCTATAGATGTGGTGCTCTTGTCTAGTTGACTGACCCTGTCAATGTGATAAGTACATGGAATTATATTTGAGACAGGTCTTAAACTTAAATTGCCAATATATTATCCCAATCTTCGAGGGAAATTCAGAGATACTCAATTTGCTAAGCCTTTTGTCCCAAAGAACGTGTATTATTAAATCGTGTTTTAAGCAACACTTTATAAAGTTGAGAAATTTTAACCTTCTGTCCCATATTCCCTATAAATGAATAGACAAAGCGGGAAGATCAAGAAAACGATTACACAGGGCATGGAGCTGGAGGGGTCAAACATGAAGGCAGAGGAGGACACGAAGCAACATATATTCGATACTTCAAACTTCAAACCTGTAACCAGGTCCCAGCTGACACCGAAGATCCAAGGAGGGGAGAAGACTGAAACATCAGAAGGAGGGCGACTGCCCGGTCTGCGAGCGAGGCAGCAAGCAAACACTGCCAGACAAGGCAGACAAACGCAGGGAATCTGCGGAGAGTCCGGTCCAGCAGAACGCAAAGGGCCCAGAGGTGGGGGCGTCCAATTGTTCAGATAGAGAGGCTGATGTCCTGCATAGTGCGGCGGGATAGAACGGTCAGAGTGAGGAACGACGTAGCAAACCTACTCCATCACGTCTTCACCCCCTCTGACGAAGGGGCTTCATCATCGGGAGAAGAGGGTGGCAGCTTGCCAGTGAGGCAGCGGTGGAGCCAGCAAGTCGCTAGCGTGGCCAGGAGTCAGCAGGGTGGCAGCAGTGGGAGGTCGGTAGCCAAATGTGCCCGTGGTAGACCACCTGCTTCGCAGAAGCCTACCAGCCCGTGAAGTAGTGGTGCATGGGTTCACGGAGGCAGCGGCAGTATCAGTCAGTCAGTGCGTAGTGTTGGGGGTAAAATAACCAACTTGGGGGTGTGGCAGTTTTTTCTTAAGCCGTCGGAGGTGGTGAACATGGCATATATAGAATCTGTGGGCAAAAGGTGAAGCGTGGCCAGGGTGCCAATGTTGGCACCACCGCCCTGCATCAATATATGCAGTGTCACCATGATGTGGCCTGTGAGAATTGGGGCTCCGATGTGGTGGTCCAGCCTGCCGCATCACCCAGTGGCACGCAGCCAATTTCAGGCAGTTAAGGTTCCACCACCTCAGCCCAAGGGAGCTGTATGTCCTTCCCTTCTGCACCTCGTTTGCTCCACCGACAGGATCTAATTTTTGGGACGTTATTGTTCTGACGGATCAGAGGAAGGGCAAAATAATCAGTGACGTCAACACAAACTTACTTCTGACTCCCTCTCCACTCTGCCGGTGGGCTCTACTTGTATAAACTTTTAATAGAACATGTTCTGTTGACATCTATGTGGAATCAGCTGACGACGTTGTAAAAGGAGTGCCCTTCTTCTTGGTGCTAACATCGACCTGTAAGGCTATTGAGTTATTTGGTCAGTTTTGGCCTAGTGACTGCCCAAATAAGTGAAGTGTGCAGTGATTCTAAGACTGCCCAAATAATAACAAATGTCTTTTTTCGGTCTTATATACTATGTTACTATGTTACTTTAAGATACATACAGTAATAGTATAATTGTAATTGTAATTGCTGGGGTGTCCTCAGCAACAGTTAAATAACCTTACAGCAGTTCAACTTACGAGGTCCTACCTATGCAACAGCTCATTGGTAACCCATAGCAACAGGTTTAACTGTTATAGATAAAACTTTTCATGTTAGATGGACAAGGCTATTTTCAACTCTCTTAGGGTCCATTCACATGTATACCAAGGCAGAAATCATGGCCGTTTCAACTGTGGTTGTTTACTTCAGATGCCACTGACCCTTTGCTGCTCAATTCTGTTGAATGGAAAGAAGTCAGGAGTGGACAGCTGCCCTGGCTTCAAACAGTGGCTGTCCACACATCACGTCAAGAAGACATGTGGCCCTTCTTGGCACGTTCCCAGCTTTTAACTGCCTGCCTACAAACTTGACCACCTGTTGAAAACAATGGGAGGCAGACACCACATGGCGACTGCCTCTGGAATTTAGGCATGGTGTCTGCTCCAAAATTCTGGGGGCAAAATCTGCCATGTGAATTGCCCCTTTCTCTCTGTAACGAATGATAAAGGTAAGACAAAAGAGCTGACTTAGTGACCAGGACAACTCATGTGTCCTGGAGTTTGGTATAACTTTGGACCTCCACGTCCAATACTGGCTTATATATCTCCTCTTATTTGGAGAATGGACTTAGACTTTTCATTCCTATTGGAGCCAGTTTCCTCTTCTGGGATATCTGACATCACTCCGAAACTTCAAGCCATTTAGACATTTATGACAATCACTGCCAGGACCCCCAACAAGACATTGTCTGGAATGAATGATACCCTCTTGGACGGGAAAGTTAATCTCTAGTACTCAAAGTCCATATTTATGACTCCTATTACAGGGAAGTTTCTGTGATGAGCATCCCCCAGTTTAATTCTTATTACATTTTTGCCCCCTCTGAGTTGGTATTCAGGACACCAGCGACTCAGTGTCCATTAATCATTGTTGGTGTAATTGATCATCTAGTTATGGAACTTGCATTCTGTTTGCAATGAACTTTCCTACATCCACAACCTCTTCATTTACCAGAAACTTACATTCCTTGGCCTAACAGAAACATGGATGACACCAACCGACAAAGCCTCCCCTACTACACTATCCTACAGAACACTTTAATTTAACCACACTCCCAGCCCACACAGACATGGTGGTGGTGTAGGGCTCCTCCTATCAAATAACTGCTCCTCCAACCCATCTCCACCCTTCCACAACCTTCTCTGCTTCAAAGTTCACTCCGTCCACTTCTTCTCTCCCCCCAACCTCCATCATCTACCATTCACCAAGCCCTGCTAATGTCTTTTTGACCACTTCAACACCTGGTTCAAACACTTTCTATCCATTGACATCCTCACCATCATCATGAGGGATTTCAGCATCCCTATTGACACACACAACTCGATTGCATCCAAACTTTTATCTCTTACTTCCTCCTTTGGCCTCACTCAATGATTCTCCACAGCCACCCACAGAGACAGGCACACGCTAGACCTCATTTTCACCTGACTCTTCTCCCTATCTAATCTCTGAATCACTCCTTATCCCCACTCACTGACCGCAATCTTCTTACATTACCATCCACTCTCTCTTCAACTGCCCCTCTGGTCCACTAGATCACCCTTGTACACAACTCAAACGTCTCTCCATTCAAACCTTCTCTGATTCTCTCTTACCACTGTCCAACATATCTTCCCTTCATGATGCTGACACAGCTGCTGCTTGATACAACACCACAATTAATTTACCCCTTGACTAAGTCACCCCTCTCACATACACTAGAACCCAGCAAAACAATTGACAACCCTGGCACACTCAGCAGACAAAAAAAACTAAAGCTTCCAGAGTTACAGAACAATGCTGGAAGAAAACACACTCCAAGGAAGGCTTCATTTCATATAAACATGCTGTCCTCAACTACAAGTCTGCACTTGCCTCTTTTAAACAGGACTACTTGACTACTATTATATCCTCTCTTTCCCACAAACCCAAACAATTGTTTAATACCTTCAACTCTCTACTCCGTCCCAGAATGTCTTTTCCCACACCCCTCATTTCTGCCAAAGACTTTGCCTCATAGTGCAAAGATAAAATTGACAAAATCCAAAAAGCTTTAAGTAGCAACCCTCAGTACCCCCCTGCGCCCCCCCCCACACACACACACAACCACTCAGTTATCTTCCCACATAACCCATGTTTATGACCATTACTGAAGAAAAGCTTTTTACCTTAATCTCCAAATCCCATCTCACCACCTGTGCCCTTGACCCAATCCCATCTCACCTCATCCTTAGGCCTTATATACACAACCATATGTACAGTGTAGATATAAAAAAGTCTTCACACCCCTGTTAAAATGTCAGGTTTCTGTTCTTTAAAAAAAAATGAGACAAATATAAATCCTTTCAGAACTTTTTCCACCTTTAATGTGATCAATAAACTTCACCACTCAATTGAAAAACAAACTGAAATCTTTTAGGTGAAGGGAAGATTAACCCCACATAAAGTTCAGTTCAGTTCATAAAGCCATGGCCCACAGAGAGCTTCCAAAGTATCAGAGGGATCTCATTATTAAAAGATATCAGTCAGGAGAAGGGTACAAAAAAAATTTCCAAGGCATTAGATATACCATGGAACACAGTGAAGACAGTCATCATCAAGTGGAGAAAATATGGCACAACAGTGACATTACCAAGAACTGGACGTTCCTCCAAAATTGATGAAAAGACGAGAAGAAAACTGGTCTGGGAGGCTACCAAGAGGGCTACAGCAACATTAAAGGAGCGGCAGGAATATCTGGCAAGTACTGGCTGTTTGGCACATGTGACAACAATCTCCTGTATTCTTCATTCTTCATATGTCTGGGCTATGGGGTAGATTGGCAAGACGAAAGCCTTTTCTTACAAAGAAAAACATCCAAGCCAGGCTACATTTTGCAAAAACACATCTGAAGCCTCCCAAAAGCATGTGGGAGAAGGTGTTATGGTCTGATGAAACCAAGGTTGAACTTTTTGGCCATAATTCCAAAAGATGTGTTTTGCGCAAAAACAACACTGCACATCACCAAAAGAACACCATACCCACAATAAAGCATGGTGGTGGCAGCATTATGTTTTGGGGCTGTTTTTCTTCAGGTGGAACTGAGGCTTTAGGTAAGATAGAGGGAATTATGAACAGTTCCAAATACCAGTCAATATTGGCACAAAACTTTCAGGCTTCTGCTAGAAAGCTAAACATGAAGAAGAACTTCATCTTTCAGCATGACAACGACCCAAAGAATGCAGTACATCCAAATCAACAAAGGAATGGCTTCACCAGAAGAAGATTAAAGTTTTGGAATGGCCCAGCCAGAGCCCAGAATCCAATTGAAAATCTGTGGGGTGATCTGAAGAGGGCTGTGCACAGGAGATGCCTTCACAATCTGATATATTTTGGAGTGCTTTTGCAAAGAAGAGTGGACAAATCTTGGCAAGTCAAAATGTGTCATGCTGATAGACTCATACCCAAAAAGACAGAGTGCTGTAATAAAATCAAAAGGTCCTTCAACAAAGTACTAGTTTAACAACCATATATGCATATTTTTTTATTTTTATATTTTTTCTTCCTTCTACCTAAAAGATTTCAGTTTGTTTTTCAATTGAGTTGCACAGTGTATAGGTCACATTAAAGGTGGAAAAAGTTGTGAAATTATTTATCTTTGTCTCATTTTTTTACAGCACAGAAATCTGACATTTTAACAGGGGTGTGTAGACTTTTTATATCCACTGTATTTTGCAGTCCACAAAAAATGGATCCGCAAAAAATACGGATGACATCCGTGTGCCGTATTTTGCAGAACAGAACAGCTGGCCCCTAATAGAACAGTCCTATCCTTGTACGTAATGCGGACAATAATAGGACATGTTCTATTTTTTTGCGGAACGGAAATACGGACATACGGAAACGGAATGCACACAGAGTACCTTCCGTTTTTTATTCAATTATCCCTGCCCTAACCCACGTCTTTAACCTAACAGTAACAGGGCTTCCAATACCACATATATCACATCTTTTCTGATGACACTTAAATCTACCTCTGACCCTGATGTCACTATATCTTCATTCTTATCCTCCCGCTAATTATCATGTTTCCTCCATGCCACTAAGCCCTCCTTCCAGACCCATCCATTACATTTGATAGCATGACACTTTTATCTGTCTCACAGGTCTTCTGCCAGGGGATAACATTTGATTCTGCCCTGTCCTTCAAGCCACACATCAAAACCCTTGCCTCCACCTTCTGCTTTTAACTCAAGATCATTTCTCGTACTTGCTACTTTCTCACCCCTGAGTCAACCAAAATGCTAGTGCTCAACATCATAATCTCCCTTCTAGACTACTGCAAAATTCTGCAATTTTTCTGTGGCTTCCCATCTAGCACTGTCACACCTCTCTAATCTATTCTCAACTCTGCTGCACGGTTCATCCACCTCTACTCTCGTTTCTCCTCTGCTGCTTTCCTCTGCCAGTCCCTTCACTGGCTCACAACTGCCCAGCGAATATAGTTTAAAGTACAATCACAAATACGGCCATCCACAACCTATCCCCTGCTAATATCTCTCACCTGCTTCTCCAGTACATTCCCACACATAATCTCTGATCCTCACAGGACCCCCTTCTTTGTTCTTCTCATGTCTGTTATTCACACCATTGTCTACCAGATTTCTTATGTGCATCCCCCATACTCTGGAACCTGCCACCCAAGCACATCAGACTCTCCCCCAACATCCAAAGCTTCAAAAGCGACCTGAAAACACACCTCTTCAGGAAATCCTATGACCTACAATGAGCATGCTGCCACCATACAACTACTTGAGCAGCTTTTACCCTTATCTTCTGTGTTTTTCCTCTTCCCCCTGTAGATTGTAAGATTTTATGGGCTTTTCCCCTCTGTGACTGTTTGTTCATAGTTTCATATTTATTGTATTTGTATTTTTTTATATGTATGTATAACCTTCTCTTGATGGACAGCAGCCTGGAATTAATAAATAATAATAGTAATAATAAAATAGTTGACACTCTGGATTAGGTGGCTTAGAGAGGCTTTCCATAATCTCGCCCATTCTTGTCCTTCAGCTAGGGTTTTTTTTAGTTTAAAGACAGCAGACTCTCCTTTTTGGTCTAGGACAGAAGACAGCTTCTAGAAAAGTAGTTTAGATTCCTACACCTCCAACAGCAGCGTATATAAAGGAAGTATACTCTGGTGCTCGCAGTCCGTTGAGCCTCGACTTGATTGCCAGATTTTGGACGAATTCCAGCTAGAACATTTCAGGAGAGACTTCAGGTTTTTCCAGCACTGTGTCCCTTCCACTGCTCTTCCAAACATTAATCATGGCTATCACCTTTTGGAGTAAATTTGATCGGGGGCTGTGGCTGTAGCAGGGGCTTCATCCTTTCACTTGCTTAGCCTAGGCCCTTATTCTGCTGACTGTGATACCGTGTTGCTATGTAGGCTGGCTGTCTGCATTCTTGCATACTGGATGCGTTTGACATATTTCCATGTAGGCTGGTTGCTTGTGTCATGTGTGCTGCTGCGGATTTCTGTAGGTGTACTGTATGTGTGGCCAGTTTCCTGTGATTGTATGCTGTCTGTGTTTGTTCATATAAAAATTTAGTTTTACCGGGTCTGTGTGTATGTACATCAGGTGGTCAGGTGTCTTAATCACCCTACTTTTTAGACCTGTGGGAGCAATGCCTGAGAAATCAGTCTGTGTTCTGTCTCCAGGAAAGCTGTGTGCAGGGTGTTTGTTATCCTGATCATAGTGTTTGTACTTCCGCACGGTCTTGTGTTGTCAGCCTGCTTGTTCATTGATGTCGCATACGTCTACAATGTATGATATGTCTTTGTCGTGTCTTTAGTTGGGTCCTTGTCTGCATGTGAACGTCATGCTTCTTGTATGTATTCTGTTCTGCATGGGTTCCGGATTATGCTTTGATCCTGATTCTGTTGATCCAGATCATTTGGTCTGGTCTTGTTTTCCTATTTCATGTGTGTTTAGCATGCTTGGGTTTTGGCTTTATGAACAGGTGTCTTCAGTTCTTACTGCGGTTGCTTGGACTAGGTCCCTTCACTTAGCCAGCATAGCGACTGTTGATCAGTTGGGGCTATCGTTTAGGATAGATCATCCAAGTAGATAGGGACAGTGGTCAGGTGTAGTATAGGCCTGCACTGTTCCCTACCCATATGTCCTGTTTGATTCTGATCATGTTTGTTGAATAAACCATTTGTTTTGCCTTTTCTGTGTTCTGAAGTCGTGTCTGAGTAGGCTTGCGATATGTTCTAGTAATTCCTCAATGTGACCGTAGTACACAGGATAGAACACATTGTAGTTTATGTGGTAGACTTAAATAGGATATAATTTACAAGTATGATAAAGAAATAAACATAACAGACAGTTCTGTCATTGGTTTACAACCTGTAATAAATAAGTCATATGTAAGAAGGCAAGGGATTAGTACATGTTATTGTCTTTCCTGGGGGGGTACAGCATTGGAAGAAAGGTTGATGGCCTAATGGAAAAAATTAACTACAAGTATGACCACAGGAGAAATAAAGATATAGAGAAGACTTAAATATGTATCTGATTGAAACTGAACAACTCTCTATGGGCCTGACTTTAAAGACATGCTTGTCTGGGATCGGCACACTAGGATATAAGAATGGAATTGTTTTTTATGAGTTAGCACAGGTCTGTGGCCAATGGCTAGGTCTAGTTTTGCTGTGTCATTCTTGAAAAAGAATTTGAAGGAGGTCAGAAAAAGAGGATTGTCTGAATGAGGCTATCGAGGCTCTGAGAGCCAAGTTTTTACTGATTTTGTAATGTGTTTGGGGTTAAAAATGATTTTGTTTTGGATTTCTTTGCCTTATATGTTTCTCATTAAAAAGCAACTGCAGAATGCTGTTTTGTGATAAATTCACCAGACTTCATCAGTATGACAGCTTCATCTTCAACCTCTTTCTATTCTCTTCTCTTCTGTAAGCAGATTTATATCCAAATCAAAGCTGAACTCTGATTTTGTCATAGACTGCAACTAAATAAAGAAAAACTATCTATCTATTGGAGTCTGTGGCGTTTTGACATACTCTAATATCCGGGTTGAGAATTGACTTCCTGCACGGCCTTTGCTGGACATTTCTTTCCGGATAATCCTTGCTGCTGGCAGGGAGGGCAAGGACCATCAATTGTGCCTATTAATGGATATTCACTATACCTATTATAGATCTCATTGTTATTGTGCCACCAATAATGATCATTTTTACACCAGCACAGCCCTTGGAATGTACAGGGGTCATAAAGTGTAGAGTACTATGAAATAGTGGCTGTCTTTTCGAGTTTTCACAAGAACTCCTTATAGGAATCTTATATATTCCTGCATGAAAAGCACCATTGTCTCTTGAGAGTGCCAACTCTGCATAAAAAAAAGCTTCCATCAACTCTTATAAAGATGTTATTAAATTAATAGGCACCAAATATGGTCCTTGAAAACCAAATTATTTTTAAATTTGGAGTTCTGCTGTTACTTTTGTTCATTGTGATATGTGCACAGTTAAAATAACTTAGGCTGACCATACAAATAAGATAGCTGTTGGGTGTTCATTGGGCCAACAGCTATCAATCCCTATCCTCTCATAGACATGTCTCCTTGGTTCAGTCAAGCATGCATGGTTTCTCAGTAGGAAGGGAGCGAAGAAGATGCTGCAGGTCTGCTCTGGCAGCTTCTTATATCTCCGAAATATCAAATAGTTGAAATCCAACTGCCCATTCTCTATCTCCACCAACATCTGCCATGGGGGAAAGTCTGGTGGCATCTGTACATATTAAAGGGTTCTGACTTGGGCTAACATTGACAGCTTCTGCTGACATACATCTTAATGTGTATGTCCATCTTTAGAGGTGTAATGTGCAGTCCAGTGTAAAACTAATGTGATCTGTGTTAAATAGGAAACGCACCTCTGTGTTTGTTTGTCTGCTACTGTATTTGTATTTTATATGATATATTCTTCAAAATCTATATTCTTTCTTGAATAGTTAAAAGAAATACATAATATACTAAATGTTACACAGAAATAAGATTTTTCCTTACTGAAAACTGCCACAAGATTTGCTTAAAAGGCGATGCAATGTGGAGTAGTAAAAAAAGGGGTTAAAATAGCAGGTCTAGTATTACAACATTTATGGATCTCTCATTAGCGGCCAGGATATCTCACTAGATAGAGCAGTGTAGGTGTGGGGCAACTTACTAGGAGGGGGAGAAGGCTGAGTACAATGAAGCACTGTCTTTCTTCAGTCTGCTTGCTGTGTAGGGCACTGTATTGCTGCAATGTGTTTTGACCAAGCTGTCCAGACTAAAAGCTGTAGCCCTGTGTGAATTGCAAACAGACCCCAACCATGAAGTAAAATACATTAATATATAGTTGTTTCAGAATAGGGCTACATTCTTCTAAATCCTTGTAAGATTTTCTTACTGACAGATAACATGGGACCCCAGGGGATAGCCTGGGATCAATTGCTACCGCACAGTCTGAACCACACCTTTTCACCTTTTTTATTACGCGAGCTTGCATTTCACAGGTAGATTGTTATATAATATTGTAGCTTCTTACTTGACACACTGTCTTCTTGTCTCACTTATTCTGCACCACTGGCAAGGAATATATATTTCTTTCATGCTAAAGACTGAATTCTTGTTTTATAAGAAACCTTTATTGATTGCAGTGATGAATAGAGCTAAATTATTTATAGGTGTCATAAAGGTTTTACGTCATTAAGGTTTTCACTTACTAGAACATGCCTTGTTTACAGTTAGGTCCATATATAGACACATTTTTTCAAATTTTTGTGCTGTACATTTCCACAATGGATTTTGAACAAAACAATTCAGATGCAGTTGAAGTTCAGACATTCAGCTTTAATTCAGTGGGTTGAACAAAATGATTGCATAAAAATGTGAGGGACTAAAGCATTTTTTAAACTCAATCCCTTGATTTCAGGGGCTCAAAAGAAATTGGAAAAATTAAATAATTGTAAATAAAATGTTAATTTGTAATACTTGGTTTAAAACCCTTTGTTGTCAATGACTGCCTGAAGTCTTGAACTCATGGACATCACCAGAAGCTGTGCTTCCTCCTTTTTAATGCTCTGCCAGACCTTTACTGCTACAGTTTTCAGTTGCTGTTTGTTTGTGGGCCTTTCTGCCTAAAGTTTAGTCTTTAACAAGTGAAATGCTCTATTGGGTTCAGATCAGGTGATTGACTTGGCCATCCAAGAATTCAACTTCATTGCTTTAATAAACTCATGGGTTGTTTTGGCTTTATGTTTTGGGTCATTGCCCATCTGTATGATGAAACACCGACCAATCAGTTTGGCTGCATTTGGCTGGATTTGAGCACACAGTATGTCTCTGAAAACCTCAGAATTCATCCGGCTGCTTCTGTCCTGTGTCACAATTTGCTAAAATTAACGAATAAAGAGAATATAGCGCTATATTCGTTATCTTCGTTAATTCTAGATAGCCAACCAATAGGAAAGTTGCCTTTATACACCGTTTAAAGTTTAATTCGCAATACGCGAATAATTAAATCGCATATTATTCGCGATAAATAGAATAATGACGAATATTCGATCGAATATTCGCAAAATATTGCTAAATGGAATATGGCATCTCCCTCTCATCACTAATCTTAACTGGCACTGTGTCATAAGAATGTACAGATAAAAATAATTTTTTTTAAAGTAATAAACAATACAGAGTTCGCTAAACTGAACCTCTGTATAGTACACAGTTGCATATTAAAATGTATAATTTTCTGTATCTGCATTGCAATTCTTCTGTAGAGGTACTTGTGTTGATGATGCTCTACCAGCACTTTCATACCAATGTATATTTTTATTTAAAGAAGAATATCCCTATTAGGGCAAATGGGTGTCATAGGGGGATTCCCTGACCACAAAAGCAAATTTAGGGCCCGGAAAATGTTTAAAAAAAGGCATTTACCTATTGAGTGCTGCTCTCTTCCCATCCTTGTTCCGTCTTGTGCTCCGTGGACCTACCGTCTGAGTAACATCTGTGGCCATGAGCACCACTAAAGCTTTTTACTGGCTTCCGCAGTGACATGTCCCCAAACAGCATATGACTGCTATTTCAGCATGTGACTTTCCCATTTCTATTTTCGTTTGGGGTAAGACAACCTATTTAAGAGGAACTGGCAGGTTGGCAGTGGTATCCCTCAGCAAAATCAGATGTTTTTCAGGGCTGCTGAGAGGCGGACTTGTGGCATTTAACTGATCACCACAACAACTCCAATCTGAAAGGCATTGTTTCTGAGACTCAATATTGTAGTCATTTTAGTTATAGCCAGTTATTGCACTCCACCATTTTATAAGGAGTTACTACTACTACTACAAAAAAAAAAGAAAGTTTCCATAGCTGACACCAAGAATTTGTTATGCTTCTTATTTAATTAAATATGTTAATCAGTGGTGTAGCTAGAAATGAATAGGCCCCACAGCAAATTTGTGAACAGGGCCCCCCTCAGCAACTTCTTTGCAAGCTCCTCCTCCCGTGCAACTCTCACTCCTGCAGCCAGTCAAGATCGCTCCCTCTCAGACCAGGCCCTGCAGCCACTCCATCCGTTTCCTACACATATGTGTCTATGTCATGTCGCTGTATATAATGTAATTGCATAATACTGTTGAATGGGCCCTGACAAAAGTCAGTCCTCTTACTGGATGGCCCTTTCTGAGCTCGGGCCCTGTTCTGTCTTCATACACGTTGACACAGTGTGCAGTCTGAAATTCCGTATAAACTATTCCTGTCTTCCAAATAAGAGGACTGTTCTCTGTAGTCTAACTTGTTTATTGGTCAACAGGAGTAATTGTGTGATCAATTGTTTGGTAAAACTATAAGAATACAAATAACTTGTATAAGTAAAACATATAGAATGGCATGTACAGTAATATTACATTAACAGAGAAAGCACATGTCCAAAATGGCTGCCTACACATGGATTGCAACAGTATAACAACTTCCCTGAGACAATGATAACTACCTGAACAGCTCTGCATAACATAATGTCCCTGAAACAAAGGTAGAAGTCTCACCAGATATGCTTGCAAAATGATGGTGGAGTTTAAGAAGAAAATATGCAGAAGGACAGCTCTGCTGGTGTGTCCTTGATGACTGTAGACTAGAGACCAGGCTTCTCTTTCCTGAATGCATTACACTCTCACAATGCCTTGCACCACCCACTGTAGCGGTTACCCCAGAGTGTAGAGGGGTGTCCTGTTCACGATTGTTGAGGAGTCTGTTCAGCATCCAGTGGTGTTCCAAGTAAAGAAGCTCTTCCAAGCGCTAGTGTGATAGCTGTATATTGGTTACCCCCAATAAGAGGCAAGATTCTTGATTGAGGGTGAAGAATAACTCTCTTTATTGATGGCCACAGCTCGGCCTTTTATACAGTCACACAAACTTCAGCAACCAATCAATATCGTAAAAGATAACGCATTCACAAGCAGGGGCTTGGTCATGTAGCTTACAAGTAGACACTGTGTATTTACCCAGACAATGGACCAGAGTGTTATCTTGTGTATTGCAATTAATCAGGGCAGTCTGGTAGTTAGAGCAGTCTGGAAGTGTGTCTACACCTATGTCCTTGATACACATAAATGTCTGCATCCATTGTTAAGAGTAGGTATCCAAGGCCCTGACTAAAAACATCATCTTTAAAACCGGGGGATCTGTTACAGGATACACTGCATCGTCAGCGTCACGTGAGTCTTTAAACTCCACAAAACCGTATCAATTCTTTAGATCCACCTCCAATAGCTTTCCATAACCTCCGAAAAACCTCTAGATCAGTGTTTCCCAACCAGTGTGCCTCCAGCTGTTGCAAAACTACAACTCCCAGCATGCCCGAACAGCCTTTGGCTGTGCGGGCATGCTGGGAGTTGTAGTTTTGCAACAGCTGGAGGCACACTGGTTGGGAAACACTGCTCTAGATGTCCTTCTCCCGGACGTGATAACTCAGCCTCCCGATGTACACACGCGGCATGGCACTGCTAGAGAAGATGGCGGCCTTAACTTCCGCAGAAGAGTCTTTGTTGTAGATTTATATGCCGAGTGTCAGGACTGAGCCCCACAAGTTGATTCCCATAAATCACCTTGCTAAATGTTTCAGTGCAGACGTGTCCTCATGTTTTTCTGTGCCCTGTCCTGACAAGGGAAATGTTTCAGCTTTGTAAATATTAAAAGGCAATAATTTTTTTTTTGCAAGAAAATTTCAAGAGCTGAGGCTATGGCGCTGAAAGGTCTTTTCCCCTTCAGTTACTTAGTGGATTACTATAGTAGATTCATTCAAATTACCATGATGGGTTCAATGTACACCCGTTTTGAAGGGTATTGGCACGGTCTTTGGATGAGAAAGAAAGTATTAAAAACTGGGGGATCTGTTACACCGACAAATACAATAATCTTTATTCACAGAAAAACAAAGTGTAGTACATTTTTAACACCGCTAGATGGTGCTTTAACCAGACTAATACCTACAGAAACACATGAATTGCAGCAGAATGAATTAGAAATTAAAAAGACGTGATCTGAAATGATTCTGAACCTCTTCTGGGGAAAGAACAGGCCCCAAAGGAGCCACTTCCTCTGCTACCCCTATAGCTACGCCACTGATGTTAATTATTTATCAGAACGTAACATGTAGATCTTTGAAATTAACACTTTTGTCTAGAAATGCTACTCAAGTTTTCCTACACCATTAACTGCTGAATTGAGTTTGTGACTCTTTGTGATTTTTTAAAAAAATTCAATTAACACACGATACCTAACCACATCCTCTTTCCAACCTACTCATCCAAACTGGGGTAAGTGGTGTAAAAATGGTGTAAAAAAAAGTTCATCAAGTAAGCCCAAAATGTTGCAATTAAAAATTAATCAAGCAATGGCAGACAATGGCCCTGGAGAAATGGGTGAGTATAAGATGATTTTATATTTTAGGCTATTTGCAGGGCTTGTCTGAGATGTTTCAAGGGGTTTTCCAAGACTTTTAGGCTGGGTTCACACAAGCGTGTCCGGATCAGGTCCGGATGCGTTGCGGATGCGTTCAGTGAAAACTGTGCGATTTCACAGGCAAAGCCATTCAGTTTTGCCTGCGATTGTGTTCAGTTGTTCAGTTTTTTCCGCGCTGGTGCAATGCGTTTTGATGCGTTTTTCACGCGCGTGATAAAAAACTGAAGGTTTACAAACAACATCTCCTAGCAACCATCAGTGAAAAACGCAACGCACCCGCACTTGCTTGCGGATGCAATGCGTTTTTAACGCAGCCCCATTCACTTCTATGGGGCTAGGGTTGCGTGAGAAACGTCGAATATAGAACATGCTGCGATTTTCATGTAATGCACAAGTGATGCGTGAAAAACAACGCTCATGTACACAGACCCATTGAAATGAATGGGTCAGGATTCAGTGCGGATGCAATGCGTTCACATCACGCATTGCACCCGCGCGGAATACTCGCCCGTGTGAATGCAGCCTTATACTGATGACTAGTGTTGAGTGGATTGGATTCAGACTGCTCTAGTTGAACCCGATTCTTTTTAAACCTTTGTTTATAACATGCTCTCCGTACCGCAGTAAACTGTATATGGGCTCCGCTGAGGCCTTCTTCTTTTGGCCACAAGTAACGTGAGACTTGCATGGTCTTATGCCTGTGACATTACAGTTCGGTTCTGCGCATACATTACTAATTCAAAATCCAAAGCCAAACTCGGCTTTGTTAATGAGGCACAAACCCAAGTTCAGCTTCGGATTTTGAAGCAGTAATGTATGCGCAGAACCGAACTGTAACGTAACAGGCACAAGACTAAGCAAGTGTTGCTTTACTTGTGGCTAGAAGAAGAAGGCCTCAGTTGAGCCCATACATTTTACTGTGGTACAGAGCACATATTATAAAAGAAGTTTTAAAACTAATCAGATAGGGTCCTATACATCCCCTTTATTCATTCAAAATAAATCCAAAAAAGTCACAGCTAATTTTTTTCTGAGATAGTGCTCTATATTCCCCACCTAGACTGAATTGAATTATAAAATCTTGGCTGCCTGTAGCCATCACTGGGGATGAGGGGCACTGGAGCTTACAGTACTTCATATCGTTCATACATTGGCAACTCGATAATAAACTAGCTTGCAGTTAGTGTCAATTAGAGTTCGGTTTCAGGTTTTAAAGTAGTTTTCCACTTTAAAAATCAACTACCTAAGTTATTCAACAAAGTCACACACGACTTCGCAAATAACCA
Source organism: Bufotes viridis (assembly GCA_033119425.1). Taxonomy (NCBI): domain Eukaryota; kingdom Metazoa; phylum Chordata; class Amphibia; order Anura; family Bufonidae; genus Bufotes; species Bufotes viridis. The sequence goes on from JAKVIS010001027.1 coordinate 40,344, forward strand.
ACTTCGGCTCATCAGAGCCCATACATTCTAATACTGTACGGAGAAGGTTCTCCGTATAGTATTATTCCGAAGTTTTGAATGAAGCAACTTCGGATGAAGCATCCGAAGCTCACTTTGCTTAACACTAGTGTCAACGCTCCAGCTGGTGGTGGCTGTAGGCAGCCAGAATTGTATTTTTTAACTGTAAGACTATTATCCATGGGTTTTGGGGCTCTGTATCAGTCACTGTATTCATAAATTAAGAAATTTATTTGTACAGAGTTTTGGGCTTAAAAACACCTAAAAACCTAAACCTAAAATCAACTGTGTTTAAGTGGATTAATGACTGCACGGATTGTATCAAGTCTGTACTCCAGCTTTCTGACGTACAAAAATGTTGCAAATGCAGCAAAATGTACAATTTTTTTCAATTTTAACCCACCACTTTTGAAAATTGGTTTCACTGCATTCCCTCCCTAGTATTACTTCAGCACTACATACCAGAGTTATTATGGCAATGTTATGTGTTCTCTGTATGACTCTATTATGTCTGCACTGTATGGAAGCTGGCAAGTACTACTGAGGTGGTATTTGGTAGTATTTCTTATTATTTCCTTAGTAATAAAAGGTTTCTTTCTCTTAAGTTAAAAATTTTTTCACAGAAGATGATCATATCTATGAATAATATTAGAATTTGTGACATTGTAATGTTTCCTTCTTCCCGAGAAGTGTCTAAATACGATTGTGCCATTATAAATAAGACTGTGAGCACTGGACAACTGGGAGGCATCTCAATTCTCTAGTGTCTGCCACTGATAGGATCTGACATTTCATGAATCATTTGTCAGCAGGGGTTCCAGAACTGGGCTGTCAACTTCCTGCAGACAGTTCAGCTATTTTATATTTTACAGTGCTTTTCAGGATGATCAGTGGGCTATAGTTTAACAGCTACAGTCAGTATTCAGTCTCTACTTCTCATTTCACAGTATTTCATTTAATATAAAATAAGATATAATTAGTACCCTTTCCTCGCTTCCTATACCTTTCAGTCTGACAGATCACTGAATGTCTGTTATACATTGCCTTGAAAAAGTATTCATACCCCTGGAACATTTCCACTTTTTTTCAGGTTACATGCTCAAACTAAAATGTATTTTATTGGCATTTTATGTGATAGACCAACACAGAGTAGCAAATATGTCTGAAGTGAAAAGAAAATGATACATGGTTTTCAACATTTGTAATAAATAAAAATCTGAAAAGTGTGATGTGCATGTGTATTCAGCCCCCTGTACTCTGATATCCTTAAATAAAATCCAGTGTGACCAAATGCCTTCAGAAGTCACCAAATTGTTAAATAGAGTCCACCTGTGTGTAATGTATTCTCAGTATAACTACAGCTGTTCTGTGAAGGCCTCAGAGGTTTGTTAGTGAACATTAGTGATCAAATAGCATTATGAAAACCAAGGAACACACCGGACAGTTTAGGGATAAAGTTATGGAGGATTGTGAAGCAGGTAAAGTTAGGGTATAAAAAATATTCCACACTCTGAAGATCTCACAGAGCACTGTTCAATCCATCATCAGAAAATGAAAGGAGTATGGCACAACTGCAAACCTACCAAGATGTGGCCGTCAACCTAAACTGACAGCCCAGGCAAGGAGAGCCCTAATTAGAGAAGCATGGTCACTCTGGAGGAGCTGCAGAGAACCACAGTTCAGGTAGGAGAATCTGTCCACATGACAATTATTAGTCCTGTAATCCTCAAATCTGGCCTTTATGGAAGAATCGCAAGAAAAAGACAATTTTTTAAAGCAAGCCATAAGAAGTCCCATTTTCAGTTTTCTCACAAGCTATGTAGAGGACACAGCAAACAAGTAGAAGAATGTACTCTGGTCAGATGACATCAAAGTTTTTGGCCTAAATGCAAAATGCTACGTGTGGCACTAAACTAACATTGCACCCTGAACACACCATCCCCACAGTGAAACATGGTGGTGGCAGCATCATGCTGTGGGGATGCTTTTTTTACAGGAGGTACCGGGAAGCTGATCAGAGTTTATGGGAAGATGGATGAAGCTAAATAAAGGGCAATCCTGGAGGAAAACCTGTTACAAAAGACCTGAGACTGGGCTGGAGGTTCGTCTTCCAGCAGGACAACGACCCCAAACATACAGCCAGAGCGACAATGGACTGGTTTAGATCAAAGTATATATATAAATATATAAATATATTTATATATATATATTAGAATGGCCCAGTCAAAGTCTAGACCTAAATCCCATTTAGAATCTGTGGCAAAGGTTGAAGATTGACTGATATTATTCATACAATGAGTATATAAAAGGGGATGTCAAGCTTTTGTTATCTGATGCAATATTACAATCTGTGACTATACAGTAGTAATGATGCAAAAGGGCCATCAAATTCAAATCTTTACATATAAGGTTACAAACCAAAGGATTCCTAATAATTAAGTGACTATACTGTAGACAAATACTACTGCAGCCATGGATTCTTACATGTTGATAGACAGCAAGGATAAATTGTCCAATTGCACGAGTGGAGTTTATTAAATATCATATACTCTTTTCTGTTAATGATCATAATTGTCATCATGTCATTTATAGAGAACATATACTGAGACTCTCTGAGATGGGTCAGCTCTGGGCACTGAAGGGGTAGACAGACATCTCTGTTAAGATTAACTAAATT